>JAMKPZ010015347.1:0-60058 GCA_024699675.1 Amphibolis antarctica | reverse complement strand
CCGGCCCCCGTTTCCCAAAAACGCCCCATGGGTGCACATGAAAGGGGGAAACAGCTGGCAAGCCGCCGGCTGGCCAGTTCAAGGAACCGACCCCCGTTTCCCCAAAACGCACATGGTTGCACATGGAAGGGGGAAACAGTCGGCAAGCCGCTGGCTGGCTGGTTCAAGCAACCGGCCCCCATTTCCCCAAAACCCCATGGCTGCACAAATAAGTTGGGAAGGAAGCCGACCAGTCGCCGGTATGGCAAGCCAGTAAGATAACCCGGCTACCGGCTTCCCCAAAATTCCCAACATGGCATGAACGCGATCTTAGAGTCGTTACTCCGAATCTCATCCACAAACTCAGAAGAACACTCGAGAAGAAAGTTATGGAGAAGTTTCCATTAAAGTCAAGATATTATTCATCATTTACAAAGGGCGGGGTACAAATAGACTACTCCTCCTCAGAAGACTCTAAGGGTTCGAACCTCCGAGGCTCAAATCTTCGAAGGTCAGTTCTTTGGCACTCCCATCTCCGCAGGTCACAAGCCCGCTCCCGCCGCTCTATCCGGTCGACTAGCCGGATCAACCGATCTTCTCTGCTCAACAGTCAGATGATCACTTCATCCCGAGCATAGAGACGGTCCAGCGATGCGCGCAAATCCTCAGCATAATCCAGGTTTTGAGAAGTTCCATCGGTAGACCGTGAAGCAGGAGCAGGAGCAGGAGGACGGCGCCCAGTTGACCGCCCGCCAGATGATGAGCTGGACTGCTTAGAGGCAAGCCTCTCATACCGACCCAAGTCGACTGAGATAATGGGCCGGGTTTGGAGCGGAACCCTCTACCGGCCTCCGGTTGAGATGCGGAGGAAGTGGGCCAGCTCCACCATCACCTCCCTGAAGAGCAACTGGCTGGGAGGCCACCGGACCGGGAGAATCATGCCGCGCATCTGGTGCTGAACCGCCGCCGCCCAGTTCACCTGGCAACCTGTTACTACCGCGAAAGTCGCGAGGTAAGTCACCACGCTAACTTCATCCCAATGCCCCCCTTTCGGGAGGATTGTGTTGTTAAGGACAAAGGAGACGAGGTGGGCGACTGGGTTCAGGTCCCAAGCCTTAATGATCCGCTGGTCAAAATCTGCATCCGCGGCAACTACCGCATTGATGTCGCTGATGCTCCAAGGAAGGTTCAACAAGGGGGAGAAAATGTCCATACCGGTGAAGCAGAGTCCCATCACCTCAAACAGAAGCGCATCGGAGAATTCTATCGCCCCCGACTGAAGGCTCAGATAAAGTCACGACTCCACCTCTGATAGGTTGGAGTACATCTCAGCCACCAAGCCGAGGATGGTCTCGACCCGGCGGAAGTCCCGGACGAAAGGAAGCAAGCCTTCATTGGCAAACAGCTGCTCCACCTCCGGCAATCAGTCGAACTTGGCCGGCCACCCATGTAATGCCATCTTGACAACCAAGCGGCCGTCGACAGGGGACGCCAAATCCTGATCGGTTTCTGGGGGAGCCACGCCGTCAGCCACCTCCTCCTCGGAACCCGTCGGAGTTCGATACCAAGGGAGCGCTAGCCGGACCGATCCCGCCTTTGACACCACATCATCAGGAATCTCAAATGGCCTTGATGGAGTTCCAGCGAGACGCTGTTGCCAGTCCACGATGGCCTTGCGATGCGTCCGGCGCCGCGAGCTTTGAAGGGGAGTCTCTATAGAAGCCTCGCCTTCCATTGGCACACGTGAGCTGGATGCACCAGAGCTCTGTCGCCATTCTCCCAACCACCAGTGAGACATGGCCTTGGCCGAAGTAGCGTCGCAGCCATTACCAGTTAATTCAAAGAAAACGGCCAAGCGGGCCGACTTAGCCCGTTTAGGACAGTTGAGCTCCTCCGCCGACATGTTCCTCAAAGTCGCCGGAAGAAGATCAAACCATCGTTGCACAGACCCAGAAGCAGATTGTCAGACGTGCCCCGTAACATTTTTTGTGCGAGGCATGGTGATTAAAACTCAAGGGAAGAAATTAAGGAGAGATGGAAGGAAATCCAAACGAAAGCTCAAGGGAGAAGTGAAAATGAGAGGGAGGGATGAGAAAATCTCCAACGACCCCCCCTCTATTTATAGGAAAATGGGTTACCCGGATTCCGCGTGTTTGGAAGCGGCAACCGGTTCAAAAATCGGTTGCACAAAAATCAAGAAAGTTGAAATGATTCCTGACAACTTTTAAAAGGTACGGTCAAGGCGCGGTAACCAAGAAAGTTGCACGAAAACCGAAAAAATCAAGAAAAGTACATAAGCATGCGAGGCCTTCGTCTGGTTGCCGCCTCCTGTTAGGCGGAAACCGCGTGAACAACCGGCTCGAAGGTAAATTCACAAAAGTGCGACATGACCATTCACTGTGTCCATTGCAACTTTTTTCAATTATCACCAGCCGGTTGCCGCCTCCCGCTAGGCGGCAACCGTGTGAACAGTCGGCTCGAGGGTAAACTCACAAAAGTACGACGTGACCATTCACTGTGTCCGTTGCAACTTTTTTTTTTCAATTGTCACCAGCCGGTTGCCGCCTCCTGCTAGGCGGCAACCGCGTGAATAGCCGGCTCGAAAGTAAAATCGTAAAGGTACGACATGACCACTATGACAGTGGCAGCTTTTGAAAAAGCAATGTACCACATCCTCAATCGGTTGCCGCCTCGTATAAGGCGGCAACCACGTAACCAACCGGACGAAAAGTAACGTCACAAAAAGCATGATGTGACTATTCACGATAACTTTTAGAAAAGAAACACGTGAAGCCTTCACATAACATCCCGATGGCCGGCTCCCACAAGGTGGTTGCCGCATGGTCAGCCGTTCAAGATCCAAGACGTGGAGAGGTACGGCCCAACCTTCGGGTACGACACACGAACACTTTCCACCTTGTTACCTGATCACCGGCACCCACAAGGTGGCTGCCGTGCAACCAACCGGCTAGCAATACGGCATCCCTTGGTCAAGTGATCGAGGGTGTAAGCCCGATTCTATTGTCCGACCTACAATAGCGTGAAGTATCGCAGAACCTACCGTCTGCGCATGGAGGGTCATTCAACCCTAGGATGTTGGTTTCCTTCATCAAAAGTCATACAACCTCGCCAAGGGAGGGGCATTCTGTTGACCCCATGCTTAAAAAAAAGAAAAAAGGGCGAGGGGTGGAGCCGGCTTGCCGCCGGCAAGCCGCTTCAAGGAAGCGGCACCTGGACACAAAAACTCACATTTGGTGAAAAGTTGGGGGGTGGAGCCAGCTTGCCGCCGGCAAGCCGCTTCAAGGAAGCGGCACCCGGACCCCAAAAAACTCACATTTGGTGAAAAGTTGGGTGGTGGAGTCGACTTGCCGCCGGCATGCCGCTTCAAGGAAGCGGCACCCGGACCCCAAAAACCCAAATTTGGTGAGAAGTTGGGGGGATGGAGCCGGCTTGCCGCCGGCAAGCCGCTTCAAGGAAGCGGCACCCAGATCCCCAAAAACCCTCATTTGGTGAAAATGACTGGGGGAACAGCTGGCTTCCGCCTGCCACGTAGCGGCTGCCGGTTGGCTACCCAAGAAGGCAAGCCGAATCAATCAAGAAAATACGACGAGATTTAATCACGTAAATCTCGCAAATCCGCCAATTACGTGGACCGCATAATCAAGCCGGAATCACGTCGCCTTCCATCTTCAGGTGCCCCCAAAGAAGGAAGGAAACCCCTTATAAAAAGGGCGGCCCCCTACACAACCAAGCAGGAAAAAAGTTGCTGGGAAGAGGCTAGATTTTCGGAGAGAGAGGCTTGGATTTCCGGGAAGGAGAGGCTGAAAATTCCTGGAAGGAGAGGCTTGAATTTCCGGAGCAAGGACTTTCGATCCCCGACGATGCCTTTTCGCCAGGGGCCCGACGCCTTTTCGCCGTGCCGGAGCGAGGAGTTTCGATCCCCGTTGATGACAACGCCCCTACAGGTAGGCCCTTCCATCCTCGCCGTTTTACGTATGCTTTTTACTAAGTTTTATCGAGTCCCGACCGCATAACGCCTTCCTTGTGCAAGGGGATGGCTGGGGGACGGACCCGGATATCATTCCTTCGGAAACACGTCCGAAGCTACCCGGGGCCGCCCTCCTGGCTGGGTTAATCCACCCGGCCCGGTCGTGCTCAGTTTACGCGTGACCCTTCTGTCGAGTCTTTTTACGTGGAAACTCAAAAGTTTCCCAACAAGCTTTACAAGTTTTTATCTGAGCCCACATGTCTTTTCCGGGATCCCGGAAAAATTCCCAGGATGACGTCGCCGGCTTCCTTACCGGCGGTGGCCGTTCGGGTGTACAAACACGTACAACCCGACGGTGCCTGTTTCTTTCCCGGGAGGCATAAGTCTACCCTCTCGATGCCCCGGAAAGATTCCCGGGATGACGCCGCCGGGAAGGAAGCCAGTGGTGGCCGTTCGGGTGTACGAAACGTACAATCCGACGGTTTCCATTTTTTTTTCTAAAAAACGTAAGCCGCCGGCAGGCCGGTTCAAGGAACTAGCTGCCGCTTCCCCAAAACCCCCATGGGTGCAAAAGGATGGGGGAAGCAGCCGGCTAGCCGTCGGTAGGCCGGTTCAAGGAACCGACTGCCGCTTCCCCAAAACCGGCTGCCGTTTCCCGATGGGGCCGACTGAAACTCATGGGTTTCCGGGTGATAGCCGGATGAAAGAGAGGGTACAAATTTTTGGCAAATCCGCTGGGAAGACTTGCTGCATTTTTATCGATTAAGTGGCTCAAAGTCTCGCACGTATGGCTCTTTTACAGTCGGCCTTTTATTTTTCATGGTTTCCAGGCGACTCACATCGGAACCTAGTCCATCAACACATGGCTTGACAACCCAATGAAGTCATCACTACCGGGCTTGGCATCCCACGCACAAGTATGCCAGCAGCTGCGTCCTCAGCAGCCGCCAACTTGGCAATCCGGCCAAGTCGGCCCCAGCTTCTCAATCATACCAAGTGTCTCAACCAAGCGTCTCAACCAAGCATCTCAGTCAGCCCCAGCTTGGCCTTCTCGGACTAGCTCTCCACGTCCCTGAACAACCAACTTCTTCTTCTGGGGGTTCTAGGGGCATTCTGCACCTCAGGTCAGAACTAGGGGCATTCTGCCCCTCCGTCCTATTTCGTGCACTCAATAGTCACCAATGGTGAGACTCAATGGGCCAGCTCCCCCTTGTCAAGAAAGATCAACTTGACCGGGGATGATAGCGGCCATTGCCTTCAAACCAATCGGCCGCTGGCTTCTCATACCGGCTCCCCAAGGCCATGAAGGACGAACTCAACCGGGGATCATAGCGGCCGCCGCCTTCAAACCAACCGGCCGTCGACTTCTCAGACTGGCTCCCCACGGCCCTGAACAACCAACTTCTTCTTCTGGGGGTTTTACTCAGCTTCCGCGTACTACCCAACCGGCCGCCGGCACTTCCACCAGGAAACCTGCTATCTCCTCCAGAAGACCTGCACCTCGGAGCAAAACTAGGGGCATTCTGCCCCTCCGTCCCGTTTTGTGCACTTAGCAGTCGCCAATGGTGAGACTCAACGAGCCAGCTCCCCATGGTCAAGGAAGACAAACTTGATCGGAGATCACTACGACCGCCACCTTCAGATAAGCCGACGACTGACGTCTCCATCTAACTCTCCACCGACTGACCGAGAGGTCAGATCCGGACAGGTACACTCCTTTCCTTGGTGAATTCCCTCTTATGACTCACATGTCGCACAAGGAACGCATGATACACACACGATGCACACATGATAAGCAGGTCCAACTCTTTAGTCGTCCTACCTCGTCCATATTGGAAAGGAAGAGAGTCGACAGAGCTAGCCAAATCTTCACCCCAAATGTTCGTGTGTGTTCCGGGTCATAATCAATCGAAATGTGCCCGCGTCACCCTCAGTCTCATAACCATGAAACAACCAGCTCACCATTCACCGAAAGAAACACCAAGAAGCCGGAAAATGACCCGGCCGTCATCCACAGCCTGTTGCCCAATACTTACACACTCCACCATCCAACCGGCCTACCACCGGCTACCACCTCCAATACCCGGCAGCCGCATTCACAGCCAGCGGTGAGAACAGTTTGCAGCAGCAGGTGGCACATTCGACTCAAGAAGTGCTATCCAGACCTCTGGGATGAACTACCGACCCCAGGAGTGACACCAACTACATCCGGATTTCTACATTGAAAACCCGAGCGCCCATCTTGTTTAACTGTAATGGCACAAAGATGGAACAGGGTGAGTAATCCAAGTTCGTCCTTCTCCCCATGGTCTTTGCTGATTCTGAGTGGTTACGAGATACCGACGGGAGATCACTTCTCCCCCCCGAATGAGTATCCAACCTCCCATTTTTACCTAGCCCGAGAGCCACCCGACAACGAGGGAGATCACAAACTTCGGCTCCCTCTAGGTAAGGTATTCCCCTTGGACTCAACCGTGACAATATCGGGTTATTTTGCTTGCCAACAGCACGTGGGGAGGGCTAGTAGTATTCTTTTATTCAGTTTTTTTATTTTGATCTTCTATTTTGTAAAAGAGAAAGAATAGCAAAAAGAAGAAAACGAAAATAAAAAAAAGAGAAGAGAAAAATGAAGAAGAAGAAAAGTCAGTGGCTAGAATCCTTCTTCAACGAAAAAAAAAAAGAGAAAAAGAAAAGAAAAAAAAAAAAAAAGAAGAAAAAAAGTTACTTGTTGGTGAGTCCTAAAAGCATATGGACTCCTGTGTAAGGGAAGGGTAGATCTTAGGATTCCACCATTTGTTGGCAGTCCAATACCCGGCTTGTCGCGATTGACCAAGTATCCCTTTCTTTCTGGGCTTGGCAACCCACCGAAGTCCGCCAACACAATCGGGTGTCGAGACCCATTTGCCGGCACTCACTTCTCTCTTTTTTTCCTATTTTCCTAGGGCTTGACATCCCAGCTAAGTCGTCAACACTAGGCTTGGCATCCCATTGAAAGTCGCTTCCACCCCCGGGTTCCGATGCCCACATTTCCGGAACTCGCATGATTCTATCCGCCATCTCTACAACCCCAGAGCGAACTTGTGAGGAAGAATCAGCATAACTATGGGCAGAAGGACAGCTCTCGGATCTCTCCTCTCGACTCGCCTTTGTCACCTAAGGGTCACTTCCGCTGGACAAGGGAACCACATGCGTGAATGTCCAGCAGTTGTCTCTTGATGTGAGGTGAGACACCTTCCATTCCCCCGCAGGTCCAGATAGCAAGATTGGGTCGGAACAGCTACTTTGCGCAGACTCCACCTCAGGCAACCACCTGGAAGCCCCTCTACGAGATCAACAAAACAAAACACGGGAAAGAGAGTCACCAGAGAGTGACCCAACTTCCCCACACAACTCACCATAGATATTCACGGATGAGAGGAGGGAACAACACTCCCTTTGGAAACTAATATACGAATGAGTGTGTAGGTGGACAAGTCAGGCAGACAATTTAGCCTGCTGTCGCTTAGGAAATACGGCCACCTGGACCAAAACCCGCCCGAGACGAGAAGTCACGCGGAAGAAGAGGGGGCCACCGGGTAAATCAGCCGGCCGCTGCCACCAATACCTAGGGATGGTCGACTCCTCAACGCAACCCATGCCAGGACACTGACTATTCCAAGCAGGAACGAGGAAAGCTCGCCCACGCGCACCACCCAGCTTAGATAGCTGGACACCCAGACCAAAACCTGCCCGAGAGGAGATGTCACGCGGAAAGAAAGGGGACTACCAGGTAAACCAACTGGCCGCCGCCACCAACACCCAGGACGGTTGACTCCTTAACACAAACCACTCCTCGTAGGAACAAACAAGGCCCTCACGCTTCACCAAACTCGGACGGCTGGATGCCACGATAAGGATCAGCGCCAGACGAAACATCACGTGGGAGAAGGAAAGGTCACCAGACAAACCAGCTGACAACTGCTCGCCAAAGGTAGACACATAGAAGTAAGATCGACCAATGTTGTGAGAGGCCAGCCGGCCCGCCGTCGGCAATCCGGCAAGAAGACCCAGCAACCGACTCCACGAAACCCATACATAGACGTATGGATCAGGTGACCAGCCAGCCAGCCGCCGGTAATCCGGCAAGAAGACCTGGCAACTGGCTCCCCGAAAGCCATACTTAGACGTATGGATCGGGTGACCAGCTGGCCCGCCGTTGGCAATCCGGTAAGAAGACCCGGCAGCCGGCTCCCCAAAACCATACTTAGACGTATGGATCGGGTGACCAGCCGGCCCGCCGCTGGCAATCTGGCAAGAAGACCCAGCAGCCGGCTCCTCGAGACCCACACTTAGAAGTATGGATCGGGTGACCAGCCTGCCCGCCACTGGCAATCCGGCAAAAAGACTAGGTAGCCGGCTCCCTGAAACCCATACTTAGACGTATGGATCGGGTGACCAGTCGGCCTGTCACCGGCAATCCTATAAGAAGACCTGGCAGCCGGCTCCCCGAAACCCATACTTAGACGTATGGATCGGGTGACCAGCCGGCTAGCCGCCAGCAATCCGGCAAGAAGACCCGACAGCCGGCTCCCCGAAAGCCATACTTTGACGTATGGATCGGGTGACCAGCCGGCCCACCATCGGCAATCCGGTAAGATGACCCGGCAGCCGGCTCCCCAAAACCCATACTTAGACATATGGATCGGGTGACTAGCCGACCCACCGCCGACAATCCGGTAAGAAGACCCAGCTGCTGGCTCCTCGAAACCTATACTTAGACGTATGGATCGGGTGACCAGCCGGCCCGCCACCGGAAATCCTACAAGAAGACCCAGCAGCCGACTCCCCGAAAGCCACACTTAGACGTATGGATCGGGTGACCAGCCGGCCCGCCGCCAGCAATCCGGCAAGAAGACCCGGCAACCGGCTCCCTGAAACCCATACTTAGACGTATGGATCGGGTGACCAACCGGCCTACCGCCGGCAATCCTGCAAGAAGACCCGGCAGCCGGCTCCCTGAAACCCATACTTAGACGTATGGATCGGGTGACCAACCGGCCCGCTGCCGGCAATCCGGTAAGAAGACCCGGCAGCCGGCTCCCCGAAACCAAAATATTTAGACGTATGGAGCTGGTAACCAGTCGGCCCACCGTCGGCAACCCGGTAAGAAAACCCAGTAGCCGGCTCCCTGAAACCCATACTTAGACGTATGGATCGGGTGACCAACCGGCCTGCCGCCGGCAATCCGGCAAGAAGACCCGGCAACCGGCTCCCCGAAACCCATACTTAAACGTATGGATCGGGTGACCAGCCGGCCCGCCACCGGCAATCTGGCAAGAAGACCCAGTAGCCGGCTCCCCGAAACCCATACTTAGACGTATGGATCGGGTGACCAGCCGGCCTGTCGCCGGCAATCCTACAAGAAGACCCGACAGCCGGCTCCCCGAAAGCCATACTTAGACTTATGGATCGGGTGACCAGCCGGCCCGCCGCCAGCAATCCAGCAAGAAGACCCGGCAGCCAGCTCCCTGAAACCCATACTTAGACGTATGGATCGGGTGACCAACCGGCCTGCCGCCGGCAATCCGGCAAGAAGACCCGGCAACCGGCTCCACGAAACCCATACTTAAACGTATGGATCGGGTGACCAGTCGGCCCGCCGCCGGCAATCCGGTAAGAAGACCCGGCAGCTGGCTCCCCGAAACCCGTGCTTAGACGTATGGAGCGGGTAACCAGCCGACCCACCGCCAGCAACCCGGTAAGAAAACCCGGTAGCCGGCTCCCAGATTCCTACCATGGTACGAACGCTATCTTCGTATCGTCGCCCCACATCTCACCTGTAAGCATGCGCAAAATTATTGGGGGAATAGTTATACACAAAATTTCGTTAAAGTGAAGTGGATATTATTTATGATTTAAAGTACAAGCAGGTACATGAGGCTAATCCTCGTCAGAAGTCCTCCCGGAGTTGAACCTCTGGGGTTCGAACCTCCAGGGGTTGAGCCTCCAACAGTTGCGCCTCCACTGCTCCCGTGCTTCCTCCCGGTGCTCCATCCGCTCTAACAGGCAGACAAACTATTCCTCACAGGTTAGCAACCGTATGAGGACGTCGTCCCGGGCATTCATACACTCTATCGCCATACGCAAGCCCTTGGCAAGTGACTCCGGCGAAGACAGGCCGATAGAAGAACCTGACGAAGCAGCAGTAGAAGCAGTGGGCTGGCGCCCAGTCGACCACCTACCGAATGACGAGCTGGTCCACTTCGAGGCAAGCCTCTCGTAACGGCCCAGGTCGACCGATGTAATTGGCCGGGTTTGGAGCGGAACTTTCGGCCGGCCACCGGACGAAATGCGGAGGAAGTTGGCCAGCTCCACCATCGCCTCCCCAAACAGTAGCTGGCTGGGAGGTCGTCGGCCCGGGTAGACCACCCCATGCATCTGGCGCCAAACCGGCACCGCCCAGTTCACCTGGCAACCCATTACCACCGCGAAAGTCGCGAGGTAAGTCGCCACGCTAATCTCGTCTCAATGTCCTCCCTTTGGCAGGATCGTGTTGTTAAGGACAAAAGAAACAAGGTGGGCGACCGAGTTCAGGTCTCGGGCCTTGACAACGCATTGGTTGAAGTCGGCTTCTACGGAAACTGCCATGTTGATGTCGTCGATGCTCCAGGGAAGGCTCGGCATGGAGGAGAAGATGTCCAGGCCGGTGAAGCGGAGGCCCAACACCTCGAATAGGAGCCCATCGGAGAACTCCATTGGCCCAGACCGGAGACCCAAGGCGAGTTGCGACTCCACCTCCGACGGGTTGGAGTACATCTCGGCTACCAGACCGGGGACGGTTTGCACTCGACAGAAGTCCCGGACGAAGGGAAGTAGGCCCTGCATGGCAAACAACTGCTCCACCTCTGGCAGTCAGTCGAAGCTAGCCGGCCTGCCGTATAAAACAGTCTTTACGGCCAGGCGGCCGTCAACGAGGAACATCAGCTCCTGGTCAGTTTCGGGGGAAGCCACGCCATCGGCTACTGCCTCCTCGGAGCCGGTCGGGGTACGGTACTAGGGGAGCACTAGTTGGACCGATTCTACGTCCGACGTCGCGTCTTCAGGGATGTCCGACGCCACGTCTTCAGGGATGTCCAACGGCACTGATGAAGTCCCGGCAAGGCACTGTTTCCAGTCCACCATCATCTTATGGCACATCCGATGCCGCGAACTCTGGGGAGGGGCCTCCGCCGAAGCCTCGCCTTCTGCTCCACCCACCAGTAGATGAGAATTGGAGGCACCGGAGTCTCGCCTCTGTTCCGACAGTCACCACTGGGACATGGCCTCGGCCGAAGAAGCATCGCAGCCGTGGTCGGTAAGTTCGAAGAAGACGGACAGACGGGCAGATTTAGCCCGATCGGGACATACGAGCTCCTCCGCCAGCATGTTCTTTAGCGTTGACGGTAAAAGATCGAGCCATCGTTGCACAGACCCAGAAGCTGGTTGCTGGACATTCCCTATCATATTCTTTGTGTGAGGCATAGTGGTGGTGAAAGACAGATGAAAGAGGGAAGAAAATCGAAAAAAAAAAAGCTCAAGCGAAGAGTGAAATCAAGAAGAGGAGATGAAGAAATCTCGAATGACTTCAACCCCTATTTATAGAAAATTCGCCATCTGGATTCCAGCTAACCCAAGGCGGCAACCGGTTCAAAAACTGGTTCCACAAAAATCAAGAAAGCTGAAATGATTCCTAACAACTTTGAAAAGGTACGAGCATGGCACGGAAACCGAGAAAGTTGCACAGAAACTGAAAAAGCTGAACGAAAATCAAGAAAGCTGCAGCAAGCACGTGAAACATTCACATCACCTGCCAGTTGCCGGTGCCTGCAAGGCGGCAGCCACGTAACCAGCCGGCTGGAATGTAACATCACAAAGGTACGACGTGACCATTCACTGCATCAACCGCAGCTTTTGAAAAAGCAAACACGTGAAGTGTTCACACCACCTCCTGGTTGCCGGCTCCTACAAGGCGGCAGCCGTGTAAACAGCAGCCAGAAAGTTACATCACAAAGGTACGATTACATCACAAAGGTACGACGTGGCTATTCAATGCATCCACTGCAGCTTTTGAAAAAGCAGACACGTGAAGCGTTCACGTCACGTACCCGGTTGCCGGCTCTTGCGAGGGGGCAACCACATAACCAGCCGGCCAGAAGGTGAAATTACAAAAGTACAACCAGACTATTCACTACATCAACCGCAGCTTTTGAAAAAGCAAACACGTGAAGCGTTCATGCAACCTCCCGGTTGCCGGCTCCCGCAAGGCGGTAGTCGTGTAAACAGCCAGCCAGAAAGTTACATCACAAAGGTACGACGTGACTATTCATTGCATCCACCACAGCTTTTGAAAAAGCAGACACGTGAAGCATTCACGTCACGTACCTGGTTACCGGCTCCTGCAAGGCGGCAGCCGCATAACTAGCCAGCCAGAAGGTGAAATTACAAAAGTACGATGAGACTATTCACTGCATCAACCACAGCTTTTGAAAAAGCAGACACGTGAAGCATTCACGTCACGTAGCTAGTTGTCAGCTCCTGCAAGGCGGCAGCCGCATGACTAGCCGGCCAGAAGGTGAAATTACAAAAGTACGACGAGACTATTCACTGCATCAACCGCAGCTTTTGAAAAAGCAAACACGTGAAGCATTCACGCCACCTCCCGGTTGCCGGCTCCCGCAAGGTGATTACCGCATAACCAGCTGGCTAAGGGCTAAAATAGAAGAAAATACAATGCGATGCCAACACCAGCTCTCGAACATAGCACACAAGCGCTTCCCACCTCGTCACCCAGCTGCCGGTAGCCACAAGGTGGTTGCCGTACAAAGAAGCCGGCTAACTACAACGGCTTCTCTCGGTTAGGTGATCGAGAGTGTAAGCCTGACTCTATTTTATGACCAGCGATAGACGATTCACAAAGTGTGAAATCTCGCGTGGCTTACCACTCACGCATGGGGGGGGTCGTTCAACCCTAGAACGTCGATTTCCTTCCACCGAGGTCATACAACCTCGCCTAGGGAGGGGCATTCTATTGACCCCCATGCTTGAACAGAAGGGTCAGGGCACTAGCTGGCCTGCCACCGGCAAACCGATACAAAGACCTGGCAACCGGCTCCCCTAAAACCCATATTTGAACCAATGGTCGGGGGACCAGCCGGCCTGCCACCGGCAAACTGGTACAAAGACCTGGCAACCGGCTTCCCTAAAACCCATATTTGAATCAATGGTCGGGGGGACCAGCCAGCCTGCCGCCGGCAAACCGGTACAAGGACCTGGCAGCCGGCTCCCCTAAAACCCATATTTGAACCAATGGTCGGGGAACCAGCCGGCCTGCCGCCGGTAAACCGGTACAAAGACCCGGCAACCGGCTCCCCTAAAACCCATATTTGAATCAATGGTCGAGGGGACTAGCCGGCCTACCGCCGGCAAACCAGTACAACGACCCGGCAGTCGACTCCCCTAAAACCCCATATTTGGACCAAGGAATGGGGATCAACCCGCCAGCCGTCGGCAAACCGGTACAAAGATCCAGCAGCCGACACCCAAAAACCCCCTATTAAGCCCACATGCTCACCCTTGCGAAGTGGCCGGGTAGAACTGGCTGGTATCCACCTGCCACATAGCGACTGCCAGTTAGCTACCTAGAAAGGCAAGCCGAATCAATTAGGAGATACGACGGGATTTAACCACTTAAATCTCGCAATCAATCAATTACGCGGACAGCGTAATGAAACTGGGATTCACGCCAGCTTCCATCTTTGGGTACCCCAAAGAAGGAAGGTGACCCCTTATAAAAGAAGCAGCCTCCCACCCCATTCAGCACGCTTGGACCTTTGGAAGAAGACGTCGATTGGAAGTTCTGAAGGAACAGAGCCGCTCAGAGCCCCGACACCCTCTCGCCGCACCGGAGCAAGGACTTCCGATCCCCGCCAACGACTCCCTACGTACGTTTTAACGACATTTTTCTCAAGCCCCGACCATGCTATACCTTTCCCATAGAAGGGAAAGGTCGGAGGATGGACCCGGGTATCATTCCTTCGAAGACACATCCGAAGGTACTGGCAACCATCCTCCCGACCAGGTGTATCCACCCGGCACGGTCGAGTTCGCTTCGTTCACGACCCTTTTGTCGAGTCCTTTTACGTGGAAACTCGTAGTTTCCCAATGGGTTTTTACATGTTTTATTCAGATACCATGTGCTTTCCTGGGAGGTGTAACTCTACCCTCCCGATGCCCGGAAAAGGTTTCCGGGATGATGCCACCTGCAAGGATGCCGACGGCGACCATTCGGGTGTACAAGCACATACAACCCGGCAGTTCCCGTTTCCCGGGTAGCGTAAGTCTACGTTCCCGATGCCCCGAAAAAGATTTCCGGGATGACGCCACCGGCAAGGATGCCGGCGGTGGCCATTCGGGTGTACGAACACGTACAACCCAGCAGTTCTCGTTTCCCGGGTAGCGTATGTCTACGTTCCCGATGCCCTAGAAGAGATTTCCAGGATGACGCCACCGGCAAGGATGCCGGCGGCAGTCGTTCGGGTATACGAACACATACAACCCAGCGGTTCCCATTTCCCGGGTAGCGTAAGTCTACATTCCCAATGCCCCGAAAAAGATTTCTGAGATGACGCCACCGGCAACGATGCCAATGGCGACTGTTCGGGTGTACGAACACATACAACTCGGTGGTTCCCGTTTCCTGGGTAGCGTAAGTCTACGTTCTCGATGCCCCGAAAAAGATTTCCGGGATGACGCCACCGGTAAGGATGCCGGTGGTAGCCGTTCAGGTGTACGAACAAGTATAACCCGGTGGTTCTCGTTTCCTGGGAAACATAAGTCTACGTTCCCGATGTCCCAGAAAAGATTTCTAGGATGACGCCACTGGCATGCATCCTTGCTGGCGGCAGTCGTTCAGGTGTACAAGCGTACGACTCGACGGTTCCTAATTTTCGGGAGGAGCAGAGCTACCCTTCCGGGATAAGGCCACCGGCATACATCTGTGCCGGCCCTGGCCAAGCAGGAACGTAAATTCTCATCTCCAGTCAGGGAGGGGGGGAGTATGACACGGCAGCCGATACATTTAGCTGGCCATCCGGTGGCCCAGCCAGCTGCCCCACCCGACCTTCAACTCTTCTGCTGAGAGGTCTGTATGGGTGACCGTCGCATCTTTCTCTCTCTCGATTATCACCAGATCCGATATGAATCCCCATTTTGTTCGATTCTCATTTGTTTTACTCAATTCTTGTTTGTGTTACCGAAGGGGATGAGGTTATCCCTCCCGATGCCCTGGAAAGCTTTCTAGGATGGGGCCATGTGTGGCCGGACTGACTGTCGTGGTTTTTCATTTTAGAGCCGGAGAGAGGTTGGGATTGTCCGGGCTGTTTGGGGGTGCCTAACACCTTCCCCAATAGTACCTTGAGCCCTGTATCCAGTTCTCTCACGTTTCGTATATCGTTACATAATTTTACGTCATTCTCGTGGTTTTATCATTTCGATGGTGGAAGGACACTTCCCCATCTGGTTTTCCTTGTTTTCTACCCAAAAATAAGGTGGCGACTCCATTCAATGAGCCATCCACCCCACGTGGTAATGTGCTCACACAATCACCTTTCAATTCTTTGTACCTCGGCCCATCTGCCGGTGGGGCCGGCGGAAACCCATGGGCTTCCGGGTGATAGCCGGATTAAAGAGAGGGTACAAGTAATATATGCTTCTCTCTGTTTGGGTTTGGGAGTACCAGTTCTATGTTTGTAGCTAGATTTTTTATCCCAATGTCAGTTCCGTAAGAAAAATATTTTGCATAATACCTATAAATAATTAATCCACCATTACATCCTAAAATATTGTGAACTCCATCTAGTGATGTGGGTGGAATTCTTGCCTTAGAGTCAATTCTATGATAAACATATTTGCCTGGAAGTGCATCATACCAAATCACTCCACTAATTGTATTTCTCAATTTATATGCTTGGCGTGAACAAAGTAATACTCTGAAATGAATGCACATACATTCTTGCTTACACAACTTAATTTTCATATTTCTCTTGCTGGCAGATAAGTCAAAACCTTTCATACGACATCTATCGAAATCTCCATTGCTCTCTAAAGTTCATTTTGCACAAAACAGTACATTTAATCAGAAAGAGTGTCAACTCAATGTATCTAATATTCATGAAGTAAATGTGCAATATTCAAATATTAATATGATTAAAATGATTGTAATAGTAATTTCCTAAAAATTCTACCATTTGATGCTTATCCACGAACTTATTTCGTAGTTAAAGATGTTTACCCATGAGCTATCTCGTGGATAGACCTGCAACCTACTAATTAATAGCGAATCTTACTATCTGATCACCCAATTTCCTGATTAAACTTATAAAAACCATTAATGACCCTTCATGCATTAGCCCTTGTTTCACGACCTGTTGAGACTATTCATCTTTTTCCATGACACACGCCATGACATCAACATCCATTGCTCCTCCTCCTACTTCATTGTCAACTTTCGACTAGATAAAGATGCTAAACTTCGTGAAATTCAATGTGAATGCAAGAATGTGGCATGATGAGGGAAAAAAGAAGATAAAAGGGGTCATCCTAGAACAAGAATTGAAAATGGTGAAGGAAGACACAACTGAGTGTCTTAAACAAAGTAAGAAAGCTTCTATTATTGTTCCAGCTTTCTTAAAGAGAAGATAACTTCTTACATTGAATGAGAAATCGATCAAGAGAGGTTAGCTCGCCCTAGAAATCATTTAGTTCAAGAATTGTTTCATAAAAGATGCATATTCTAGTTTCATAGAGAGGTGTACTACTTAGCCACAAGTGGTTCCATTACTATTAGAAGAAAAACATATATTTCAAACCCTTGGCAAACAGAAACAACAAGAGGTCTGTGTCTGTGGAGGAATGGATGAAATTAATGAAGTTTGATGACTTTAAACTTGCGGCAGTAGATTAGCATATAGGTAGCCACATCCATAATAAAATAAGGGAGAAGATCCTGAAGGATTTAAAATATTAGTTAAACCACTTTGAAAATAAAGTATGGAAGGAATTCACTTGTCTTCCCCATGAGGTCATTCAGGCCATTGATGATCATACTCACCAAGCATGGCAAGATGAGTATACAATTAAGCCCAAAAACACTTTGGCACAGGATATAGTTCACACTTGGGCTGAGTTATAGTTCATGAAGACATTATATTATGCCATCACTAGGAAGTTGAATGTATCAAATGTCACTGAAGATGTGCTTTTTGCTTGCCTCCCAGAAGATAGGGATGAGAGGGAGCAATATGAGTTTTTCATTCAGAGATATCTTTCACTAGGGAAGAATTTTGAAGTTGCTAAGATTGCAGCTCAGTGTGATCTACATGATTGGAGAAAATGTATGGCCAAGAAGGCCTCTTTTGTAGCTAAAATGGCAAAGGTTGAGGCTCTTCAGAAGGTGGCAGAGGAAGTGGCAATTAAGGATGAGCCATAAGATTTTGATTTTATATATGTTAGTGAAGATGTAGCCAGCCCTTCAGCACCACAGGAGGGTGAAAGAATTAATAATGTAGAGCAACAACAACATCAAGGAGAAGAACAAGAAGAAGAAGAAGAACACCACCACCACCACCAACAAGAACAACAAGAACAACAACAAAAACAACAAGAAAAAGAACAACTGGAAGGAGATAGATGGGAGGGAGATGTTTCAAAAATAGGGAAAGAGGGAGATGATTTTGAAGATAGTGAAGATGATATCACCCTAGGTGCATATCTTCTTCAATATAAAAATACACTTCCTTCTTCCTCTTCTGAATCAACCCTTGAAGAGATCCCTTCTGTTGTGGAGGCTAAGAATCAGAAAGATTTTTAGGTAAAACTTACATTTTTAATTTATCTTTGATCTCAATTTTAAATTAACTTGAATGTTCATGTTTCATTTATGTTTAATTTTAATTTTCAAGAGGAAGGACCTTTGGTAGGAGCAATTATTCGTACAATAGACTTCCAAGATTTTGGGGAAGTGGATAGGACCATTCGTGAAGCAATCCTTTTTGCTTCAGAAGAGGGTCAAGTAACTATTTTAAAATTAAACTCCTCTTTTAGTTTTCTTTTCAATTTTTTTTAGATAGGTATGTAGTTCATGACTTAGTCTTAACTCCCTTTTTTCTTTTTATGTATGTATGTATTACAGCATGCTTCAGTAGAAGAAGTTCTCTCCTCTAAGAGAGAAGAGAGGGAAGGAGGGACTACTAACAGTCCTCCTATTCCATGCCAATTTGAGGGAATTTAGGGCAGCCACAAATTAATACCGAGCATATAGATGAACCAAGTGGAGTGGAAAATATTGTTGATATAGAAGAGACTCCACAAATTTTGAACAGAGAAATAGTGATTTATTCCCCAACCACTAAGCAAAATGCAAGAGCTTCAGCACCATCCTGCTCTCAATTCACAGATCCAGCCTAGTAGAAAGATATTAATTCAGTATCTTTTAGAAATCAAGAGGCTTATGATCACTTCCAGCAAATCAAGGGCTATGATGTCTTATTTAGTAGGCTAGTAGATTTTGATTTCATGGATGAAATCAAAGAACTGCTAGATTTCCAAGGACTGCTGAGAATTATCCCAAGGTCAGGTAACAATTTAAAAGTTGAAAATTTAGTACCTACCTTTTATGCCAATTTACAATTAGAGGATGGTGTGCATATCATCAATGTTACAGAGGTAGACATAAATTTGACACCTGAATTTGTATATGAAATCCTAGGGTTAAGAAATGAGGGTGTAGAGTTCCTTGAATCTTCTACAATGGCAGAGTGGTCTGAACAAGACATGAAAGATTGCATGGCCATTAACCCTCAAATTAATTTATTTAATAGGCTGAAATATATGAAAGGTAAGGCTCATATGGTTGCATTAATACTTATCAGAACTATTTACCAAAGATTTGGATAAACTAAGAAGCCAAATCCCCCATGACCATGAAGAACGAGCACGAGCAGGACTCCACGCGGTCACTACCTTCAGACAAGCTAGTGATCGACGTCTCCATCTGACTCTCCATCGACTGATCGAGAGATCAGGTCCGGACAGGTACACTTCTTCCCTCGGTAAATTCCCTTTTACGACTCACACGTCACATGAGGCACGCACGATGCACACATGACGAGCAGGTCCAACCGCATCCCCTCAGTCTCAGAACCAGGGAATGACCAACTCATCATTCACCAGAAAAAAATACCCGAAAATCGAAAAATGACTCGGCCCCCATTCGCGGCATGTCACTCGAATACTTACACACCCCACCGTCCAACCGGCCTACAACTAGCTGCCGCCTCCAACATACCCAACAACCGCATCCATAACCGACAATGAGAGTAGTTTGCAGCAGCAGGCGGCACATCCAACTCAAGAAATGCTATCCGGACCTTTGGGATGAACTACCGACCCTAGGAGTGACATCAATTACATCCAGATTTCTACATCAAAAATTCGAGCGCCCATCTTGTTTAACTCCGATGGCACAAAGACGGAACAGGGTGAGTAATCCAGGTTCGTCCTTCTCCCCATAATCTTTGTTGATTCCGAGTGGTTACGATATACCAACGGGAGATCACTTCTCCCCTCGAATGAGTATCCAACCCCCCCATTTTTACCAAGCCCGAGTGCCACCCAACAATGAGGGAGATCACCAGCTTTGACTCCCTCTAGGTAAGGTATTCCCCCTTGGACCCAGCCGTGACAACGTCGGGTTATTTTGCTTGCCAACAGCATGTGGGGAGGGCTAGTAGCGTTATTTTATTCAGTTTTCTTATTTCAACCCTCTATTTTGTAACAATAATAAAAAGAGAAGAAGAAAAGTCAGTGACTAGAATCCTTCTTCAATAGAAAAAAGAGAGAAAGGAAAAAGAAAAAAAAAGAAGGAAACAAAACAAAAGAAAAAAAAAAAAAAAAAAAGAGAAAAAGGAAAAGAAAAGGAAAAGTTACTTGTTGCTAAGTCCTGAAAGTATATGGACTCCTATGTAAGGGAAGGGTAGATCTTAGGATTCCGCCATCTGTTGGCAGTCTGATACCCGACTTGTCGCGATTGACCAAGTATTCCCTTCTTTCAGGGCTTGGCAACCCATCGAAGTCCGCCAATACAATCGGGTGCTGGAACCCATTTGCCGACACCCACTTCTCCATTTTTCTCTTGTCCTAGGGCTTGACATCCCAGCTAAGTCATCGACACAGGGCTTGGCATCCCTTACAAAAGACCTGCCAGCAGCTACGTCATCAGTAGCATTGGGCTTGGCATCTCGCTGAAAGTCGCTTCCACCCCCGAGTTCCGATGCCCACATTTCCGGAACCCGCATGATTCTATCCATCATTTCTACAACCCCAGAGCGAACTAGTGAGGATGAATCAGCATAACTATGGGCAGAAGGACAGCTCTCGGATCTCTCCTCTCGACCCGTCTTTGTTGCCTAAGGGTCGCTTCTGCTGGACAAGGGAACTACGTTTACAAACTCACATGTGTGAATGTCCAAGCAGTTATCTCTTGACGTGAGGTGAGCCACCTTTCATTCCCCTACAGGTCCAGATAGCACAATTGAGTCGGAGCAGCTATCTTGCGCAAACTCCATCACGGGTACCCACTTGAAAACCCACACAGAATCAACAAAACGAGATGCCATAAAACAAGTCACTAGAAAACATCCTGACCTTTCTACACAACACAACACCGATATTCATGGATAAGGGGAAGGAACTACACTCTTTCCCCACCTTTGGAAAATAACGTGTAATTAAGTGTGCAGGTAAATTAGCCGGCCGCCGCCACCACCACTCAAGGATGGTCGACTCCTTAACGCAACCCAAGCTAGAACGCCAACTATTCCACGCAGGAAAGAGGAAAGCTCGCCCGCATACACCGCCCAACTCAGACCGTTGGACGCCCGGACCACGACCCACACAAGACAAGACGTCACGTGAAAAAATCACCCGGCCATCGCCACTAGTACCCAGGTACAATCGACACCTCAACACTCCCCGAAGCCCATACTTAGACATGGATCAGGTGGTTAACTGGCCCGCAACAGGCAAACTAGTAAGAAAACCCAATTGCCGGCACCCCAGAAACCATACTTAGACGTATGGATCGAGCGTTTAACCGACCCACCACCGGCAAACCGGTAAGAAAACCTGGTTGCCGGCACCCCGAAAACCATACTTAGACGTATGGATCAGCCGTGTAACCGGCCCACCACCGACAAACCGGTAAGAAAACCAGGTTGCCGGCTCCAGGAAAACCAAACTCAGATGTATGGATCGGGCGTTTAACCGGCCCGCCACCGACAAACTGATAAGAAAACCCTGTTGCCGGCACCCTGAAAACCATACTTAGATGTATGGATCGGGCATGTAACCGGCCTGCCACCAACAAACTGGTAAGAAAACCTGGTTGCCGGTTCCCCGAAAACCATACTTAGACGTCTGGATCGGGCATTTAACCGGCCCGCCACCGACAAATCGGTAAGAAAACCCGCTTACCGGAACCCCAAAAACCATACTTAGACGTAAGGATCGGGCGTGTAACCAGCCAGCCACCGGCAAACCAATAAGAAAACCTGCTTGCCGGCTTCCCAAAAACCATACTTAGATGTATGGATCGGGCATTTAACAGACTCACCACCGGCAAACCAGTAAGAAAACCCAGTTGTCGGCACCCCAAAAACCATGCTTAGACGTATGGATTGGGCATGTAACCGGCCTGCCACCGGTAAACTGGTAAGAAAACCTGGTTGCCGACTCCCCGAACACCATACTTAGACGTATGGATCGGGCGTTTAACCGGCCCGCCACCGGCAAACCGGTAAGAAAACTCGGTTGCTGGCACCCCGAAACTATACTTAGACGTATGGATCGGGCGTGTAACCGGCCCGCCCCCGGCAAACCGATAAGAAAACCCGGTTGCCGGCTCCCCGAAAACCATACTTTGATGTATGGATCGGGCGTTTAACCGACCCGCCACAGGCAAAGCGGTAAGAAAACCTAGTTGTCGGCACCCTGAAAACCATGCTTAGACGTATGGATCGGGCGTGTAACTGGCCCACCACCGGCAAACCGGTAAGAAAACCCGGTTGCCGACTCCCCGAAAACCATACTTAGACGTATGTTTCGAGCGTTTAACCGGCCTGCCACCGGCAAACTGGTAAGAAAACCCGGTTGTCGGCACCTCGAAAACTATACTTAGACGTATGGATCGGGCATGCAATCGGCCCGCCACCGGCAATCCGGTAAGAAAACCTGGTTGCCAGCTCCCCGAAAACCATATTTAGACGTATGGATCGGGCATTTAACCGGCCCGCCACTAGCAAACCGGTAAGAAAATCGAGTTGCCGGCACCCCAAAAACCATGCTTAGACGTATGGATTGGGCATTTAACCGGCCCACCACCGACAAACCGGTAAGAAAACCCGGTTGCCGACACCCCGAAAACCATACTTAGACGTATGGATCGGGCGTGTAACCGGCCCGCCATCGGCAAACTGATAAGAAAACTCAGTTGCCGACTCCCCGAAAACCATACTTAGACGTATGGATCGGGTGACTAACCGGCCCGCCACCGAAAAACCGCTAAGAAAACCCGGTTACCGGCTCCCCGAAACCGATACTTAGGCGTATGGTTCGGGTGGCTAACCAGCCTGCCACTGGCAAGCCGGTAAAATAACCCGGCTGCCGGCTCCCCAAAATCCTAGCATGGCACAAACGTGGTCTTCGTGTCGCCACCCCAAATCTCGCCCGCAAACTCACAAAAAAAAAAAAAAATGCTCGAGAAGAAAGTAATGGATGAGTTTTTCACTAAAATTAAGATATTATTCATCATTTAAGGGGGGAGGGGGGGTACAAACAGACTACTCCTCCTCAGAAGATGCCAGGGGTTCAAACCTTTAGGGCTCAAACATCCGAGGGTCGGTTCTCTGGCGCTCCCGTCTCCGCTGCTCCCGGCGCTCTATCCTGTCCACTAGGTGGATCAACCGGTATTCCTGGCTCAACAACTGGATAAGGATTTCGTCTCGAGCATAAAGACGATCCAGCGACGTGTGCAAATACTTAGCAAAATCTGAGTTCAGAGATGTTCCGCCGGTAGACCGAGAAGTAGAAGCAGGAGCAGGAGGACGGCGCCCGATTGACCGCCCACCGGATGATGAGCTGGACCGCTTAAAGGTAAGCCTCTTGTATCGACCTAGGTCAGCTGATGTAATGGGCCGAGTCTGGAGAGGGACCCTCTGCCGACCTCCGGTTGAAATGCGGAGGAAGTGGGCCAGTTCCATCATCGCCTCCCCAAAGAGCAACTGACTGGGAGGCCGCCGGACCGGGAGAATCACACCACGCATCTGGTGCCGAACCGTCGTCGTCCAGTTCACCTGGCAACCCGTTACCACCGCGAAAGTCGCGAGATAAGTCGCCACACTAATCTTGTCCCAATGCCCCCCTTTCGGGAGGATCGTATTGTTAAGGACAAACGAGACAAGGTGGGTGACCGGGTTTAGGTCCCGGGCCTTGACGATCCATTGTTCAGAATTGGCGTCTGTGGCAACTGCCGCATTGATGTCGCCAGTACTCCAGGGAATGTTCGACAGGGAGGAGAAGATGTCCAGACCGGTGAAGCGGAGGCCCAACACCTCAAACAGGAGTGCATCGGAGAGTTCCATCGGCCCAAACTGGAGGCTCAGATAAAGTTGCGACTCCACCTCCGATAGGTTGGAGTACAACTCGGCCACCAAGCCGGGGACAGTCTCGACCCGGTGGAAGTCCCGGACGAAAGGAAGTAAGCCCTGCTTGGCGAATAGTTGTTCCACCTCAGGCAATCGATCGAAGTTAGCTGGCCTACCGTACAACACCGTCTTTACGGATAAACGCCCGTCGATGGGGGACACCAGATCCTGATCCGTGTCGAGTGGAGCCACCCCATCGGCTGCTGCCTCCTCGGAACTCGTCGGAGTTCGATACCAAGGGAGCGCCAATCGGACAGATCCTGTGTTCGAAGCCGCGTCATCAGGGATCTCGAACGGCGTAGAAGGAGTTCCGATGAGATGTTGTTGCTAGTCCACCGTGGCCTTGCGACGCGTCCGGCGCCGCGAGCTTTGAAGGGCGGCCCCTGCCGACGCCTCACCTTCTTTTGGCGTTCGGGAACTAGAGGCATCAGAGCTCTGTCGCCGTTCCCCCAACCACCAATGAGACATGGCCTCGGCTGAAGAAGCATCGCAGCCATGATCAGTTAGTTCGAAGAAGACGGCTAGGCGAGCCGACTCGGCCCGGTTGGGACAGGTGAGTTGCCCCACCGGCATATCCCTCAAAGTCACCGATAAGAGGTCGATCCATCGCTGCACAGCCTCGGAAGCCGGTTGCCAGGCGTGCCCCGTAACATTTTTTGTGCGAGGCATGTTGATTAAAGCTCGAAGGAAGAAGTTAAGGAAAGATGGAAGAAAATCCAAACGAGAGCTCAAGGAAGAGATGAAATCTAGAGGGAGAGGTGAGGAAATTTCCAACGACCTCCCCCTCTATTTATAGGGAAATGGTCAGCCAGATTCCGCGTGATTGGAAGCGGCAACTGGTTCAAAAACCGGTTGCACGAAAATCAAGAAAGTTGAAACGATTCTTGACAACTTTGAAAAGGTACGGTCAAGGCACGATAACTGAGAAAGTTGCACGGAAACCGGAAAAGATGAACGAAAATCGAGAAAGGTATGACAACACGTGAGGTGTGCGCACCTTTGTCCGATTGCCGCCTCCCGCGAGACGGCTGCCGCCTGACCAGCCGGTTAAAAAGGAAAATCATAAAGGTACGACGTGACCATTCACTACGTCCATTGCAGCTTTTCCAACCATGTCACCAGCCGGTTGTCGCCTCCCTCCAGGCGGCAACCACGTGAATAGCTGGCCCGAATGTAATGTCGCAAAGGTACGACGTGACCATTCATTGTGTCTATGGCAGCTTTTGAAAAAGCAACGTATCGTGTCCTTAGCTGGTTGCTACCTCCCACAAGGCAGTAACCACGTAACCAACCAGACGAAACATAGCGTCACAAAAAGTGTGATGTGACTATTCACTGCTTGAGAACTTTCAGAAAAAGAACATGTGAAGCTTTCACATCACATCTCGGCGGCCGGCTCCCACAAGGTGGTTGCCGCGTAACCAGCCGGTTAAGATCTAAGACGCGGGGAGACACGGCACAGCCTCCGGGCACGGTACGCGAACACTTTCCACCTCGTTACTCGGTCACCGGCACCCACAAGGTGGCTACCATGCAACCAACCGGCTAGCAATATGGCATCCCCTGGTCAAGTGACTGAGGGTGTAAGTCCGGTTCTATTGTCCGACCTATGATAGATAATTCACGAAAGCGCAAAATCTAGCATCACTTACCATCTACGCATGGAGGGTCATTCAACCCTAGGATGTCGGTTTCCTTCCCCCAAAAGTCATACAACCTCGCCTAGGGAGGGGCATTCTGTTGACCCCCATGCTTGAAATGAACCTCAAATGGTTGGGAGAAGTCACCGGCTAGCCGTCGGCAAGCCACTTCAAGGAAGCGGCACCCGGAACCCCATAAAACCCACTTTACGTGAAAAGTTGGGGGGATGGAGCCGGCTAGCCGCTGGCAATCCGCTTCAAGGAAGCGGTACCCGGAACCCCATAAAACCCACTTCACGTGAAAAGCTGGGGGGATGGAACCGGCTAGCCGCTGGCAAGCCGCTTCAGGGAAGCGGCACTCGGAACCCCATAAAACCCACTTTACGTGAAAAGTTGGGGGGATGGAGCCAGCTAGCCGCCGGCAAGCTGCTTCAAGGAAGTGGCACCCGGAACCCCATAAAACCCACTTTACATGAAAAGTTCAGAGGATGTAGCCGGCTAGCCGCTGGCGAGCCGCTTCAAGGAAGCGGCACCCGGACCCCCAAAAACCCCACTTTACGTGTAAAGTTGTGGGAATGGAGCCGGCTAGCCGCTGGCAAGCCACTTCAAGGAAGCGGCACCGGGAACCCCGTAAAACCCACTTTACGTGAAAGGTTGGGGAAATCACCCGGCTAGCCGCTGGCAAGCCACTTCAAGGAAGCGGCACCCGGAACCCCATAAAACCCACTTTACGTGAAAGGTTGGGGAAATCACCCGGCTAGCCGCCGGCAAGCCACTTCAAGGAAGCGGCACCCGGAACCCCATAAAACCCACTTCACGTGAAAAGTTGGGGGCATGGAGCCGACTAGCCGCCAGCGAGCCGCTTCAAGGAAGCGGCACTTGGAACCCCATAAAACCCACTTTACGTGAAAAGTTGGGGGATGGAGCCGGCTAGCCGCTTCAAGGAAGCGGCACCCGGAACCCCGTAAAACCCACTTTACGAGAAAAGTTCGGGGGGTATAGCCGGCTAGCCATTGGCAAGCCACTTCAAGGAAGCGGCACCCGGAACCCCATAAAACCCACTTTACGTGAAAAGTTGGGGGGGTATAGCCGGCTAGCCGCCGACAAGCCGCTTCAAGGAAGCGGCACCCGGATCCCAAAAAACCCACAATTGTGGAAAATGATCGGGGGACCAGCCGACCTCCGCCTGCCACGTAGCAGCTACCAGTTGGCTACCCAAGAAGGCAGGCCGAATCAATCTAAGAAATACGTCGAGATTTAACCACGTAAATCTCGCAAATCAATCAATTACGCGGACCACGTAATTTAACCCCAAATCACACCGCCTTCCATCTTCGGGTACCCCAAAGAAGGAAGGCGACCCCCTATAAAAGAAGGGGGCCTTCCACCCAAAAGAGGAGGCTAGAATTTCCGAGAAGGAGGAGGCTAAAGAGGAGGCTATGGAAAGCGAAGAAGAGGCTGGAATTTTTGGACAAAGGCTAACCGTCCACCGGTTCTAGAGGAGGCAGCCGCTCGGAGCCCCGACGTCCCTTCGCCACCGGAGCAAGGACCTCCAATCCCCGTCGAGGACCCCCTGTACATAAGTTCTTCCACCCTCGCCGTTTTACGTACATTTTTTTACGATGCTTTCTCGAGCCCCGACCACACAACATCTTTCCCGTGCAAGGAAACGGTCGGAGGACGGACCTGGGTATCATTCCTTCGGAAACACGTTCGAAGGTACCAGTGGCCGCCCTCCTGGCCGGGTGAATCCACGTCTAGCTCGGTTCACTCGCGACCCTCTTGTCGTGTCTTTTTATATGGAAACTCTGTGTTTCCCAACCGATTTTATGAGTTTTCATCCGATCTCCACATGTCTTTCTTGGGTTCCCGGAAAGATTTTTGGGATGACACTGCCGGCAAGGAAGCCGGCGGTGGCCATTCGGGTGTACAAACACATATGACCCGACGGTGCCTGTTTCTTTTTCGGGAGGCGTAAGCCTACCATCCCGATGCCCAGGGAAGCTTTTTGGGACCACGCCGTCGGCAAGGAAGTCGGCGGTGGCCGTTCGGGTGTACGAGACGTACAACCCAACGGTTTTCGTTTTCTAGAAAATATTAGTCCTTTGTTAAATCCCATACCTTTACAGACGTCAAGAGGAAAAGGGATAGGGAAACAGCCGACTAGCCGCCGGCTGGCCGGTTCAAGGAACCGACCACCATTTCCCCAAAACCCCCCCATGGGTGCGCATGGAGGGGGGAAACAGCCGACTAGCCACCGGCTGGCCGGTTCAAGGAACCGGCCCCCATTTCCCAAAACCCCCCATGGGGGCACATGGAGGGGGGAAACAACCGGCTAGCCGGTTCAAGGAACCGGCTAGCCAGTTCAAGGAACCGGCCACCATTTCCTCTAAACCCCTCATGGGTGCGCATGGAGGGGGGAAACAGCCGACTAGCCGCCGACTGGCCAGTTCAAGGAACCGGCCCCTATCTCCCAAAACCCCCCATGGGTGCACATGGAGGGGGAAATGGCCGGCTAGCCACCGACTGGCTGGTTCAAGGAACCGGCCACCATTTCCCTAAACCCCCCATCGATGTGCATGGAGGGGGGAAATAGCCGACTAGCCGCCAGCTGGCCGGTTCAAGGAATCGGCCCCCGTCTCCCAAAACCCCCCATGGGTGCACATGGAGGGGGAAACAGCCGGCTAGCCGCCAGCTAGCCGATTCAAGGAACCGGCCACCGTTTCTCCTAAACCCCCCATGGGTGCGCAGGGAGTGGGGAGACAGCTGGCTAGCCGCTGGCCCCCGTTTCCCAAAACCCCCCATGGGTGCGTAGGGAGGGGGAGACAGCTGGCTAGCCGTCGGCCCCCGTTTCCCAAAACCCCCCATGGGTGCACATGGAAGGGGGAAACAGCCAGCTAGCCGCTGGTTTGCCGGTTCAAGGAACCGGCCACCGTTTCCCCAAAACCCCCCATGGGTGCGCATGGATGGGCTCGATTGACTGTCATGTTTTCCGTTTTAGAGGCTGGGATCACCCGGGCTGTCTGGGGGTGCCTAACACCTTCCCCAACAGTACCCTAAGCCCCGTATCCAATTCTCTCATATTTTCGTTACGCAATTTTACGTCATCCATATGGTTTTATCACTTTTATGATGGAAGAACACTTCCCCCATCCAGTTTTCCTTGTTTTCTACCCAAAAATAAGGTGGCGACTCCATTCAACGAGCCATCCACCCCACATGGTGATGCGCTCGCACAAATACCTTCCCATTCTCTGTACCTTGGCCCATCCGCCAGTGGGGCTTGTGGAAACCCATGGGCTTCCAGGTGATAGCCGGATGAAAGAGATGGTACACAACCTATGCAGTGTTAAACGGATTCAAGTGAACTGGTACAAAGTATTTATCTCAAAGATCACTAGCATTAAGAAGAAATTATTTTATGGTGATCTTATTTATCAGTTGGTGTCAAGTTGTTTAGATTCATCATCTTGGGTAGTAAAGAAATTGAAGTCCAGAGTATTGACTGCAAAGGATTTAAAACAACTTTCAAGAGAAGATAACTTGGCATCTTAGATTCATAGTGAACCATCCACTTCATAGTAGAGAGGACCAGCCTTTGTATCAGAAAAAATGGATACTGTACTACAATAGATCACATATCTAAAGGAAGAAATTGTAGCCCTAAAGTCTAAGTTCCCTGATAATTAGTTGTAATCTTCCTTTCTTTCTTGTGTAATTCAAACATTTGGAGAGAAACAACTCTCCCATCTATAACATTATGATGTTTAATGCAAGTGTTTTAAGTTTTAATTTGTGTGTGTTACACTTGTGCATGTTCTGTGGTTTGCCTCCTTTTAAAATTTTTCATTCATTCAGCAACCCACCAAATTTTATTTCTCCTTAAAAATCATCCTCTTAATCATTCGAATTATGAAACAACCCTTAATCATACTCAAATTATTAACATCGTTTAGTTTCAATAAATCCTATACTTAAAAATAACATTTTCCAGCAAACAGAACCTTAACTGACTAATAGTGCGATAATCCACGAGGCTAGTCTGTGGGTAAACCAAGTAACCCGCGAACTAACTTTGTGGTTAACTCCAAAAGTTCTTTTTTCTTTCTCCTTTTTTTTTTCGACTCGACTCACCTCACGGGTAAACAAGGTAACCCATGAACTAACCTCAAGGATAAACTCGGTTACCCATGAAGTAACTCAAAATAAAACACAATAGCTTAGTAATTCAAATAATGACATTGCACTGACACATTAAGGCTTAAGTAAATATACTGTATAAGTCTAAATGTATTTCTTTTCTTTTTCTTATATATATCTATATATATATATACTTGTTATTTTTGTATTTTTATATGTTTTTATATTCATTATATATATATATATATTATATATATATATATTTTATATTTATTATATATAGTATTCTTTTAATCTTCTTCTAAGTTAACAACCTCCACCTCTTTCCTATCTGAATATTTTAGAAAATGCTTTAATCTTTGACCATTAACTTTAAAAATTTCATTACTTTAAGGATTCTCCAAATCTACTACTCCATATCGATAAACATGTTTAATAAAAAATAGACCAATCCATCTAGATTTCAATTTTCCTAGGAAAGAGTGTAGTTTTGAATTATATAATAAAACTTCTTACCCTTTTTCAAATATTTTGTGTAAAATTCTTTTATCATGCCATGCTTTCATCCTTTCTTTGGCTATTTTTGAACTTTCATTGGCCATATTTCTTAATTCTTCTAACTCCACTAATTATACTTGTCTATTACTGCCTATGGTTTTTATACTTAAATTCAATTGCTTAAGTGCTCATAATGCTTTATGTTCTAAGTTCACAGGTAAATGACAAACCTTTCCATACACTAATTTATATGGGGTCATTCCAAATATTGTTTTATAAGCTATTCTATATGCCCAAAGAGAACCATCTAGCTTATCTGACCAGTCTCTCCTAGTGGTGTTTACTACTTTTTCTAAAATTCCTTTAATTTTCTTGTTAGAACTTTCAGCTAGTCCACTAGTTTGCAGATGATAAGGGGTAGCTAACTTATGCAACACTCCATATCTTTTCAATAATTTCTCAAAGTTTTTGTTACAAAAATGAATTCCCCTATCACTGATAACTGCTCTTGAAACACCAAATCGAGACATTATATTAGACCTCATAAATCTCATTACTATTATGGAATCATTAGTTTTAGTAGGGATTGCCTCTATCCATTTGGTTACATATTCTACTACCAAGAGGATATAAATAAAATCATTTGAATTTGGAAAAGGTCCCATGAAATCTATACCCCATACATCAAAAAATTCTGCTTCTTGGATAGGGTTTAATGACATCATATTCCTTTTTGCAATTCTACCTACTTTTTGGCATTGAACATATTTTTTACAAAATTCATAAGCATCTTTAAACAAAGTTGGCCAGTATTGGCCACTATGAAGCACCTTTAAAGCTATCTTTTTAGCTCCGAAATGTCCTCCAGTAGATTGGTCATGACAAAATGATAACACTAGTCGAGTTTTTGTTTCTTGGATACATCTCCATACAATCTCATCAGGGCATTGCTTAAACAGGTAAGGGTCATCCCAAAAGAAGTATTTAACCCTCGATAAGAATATTTTCTTGTCTAAACTAGACCAATCATGAGGTACTAAACCTATAGCTAAATAATTAACTATATCAACATACCATGGACAGGAGTTTAGCATAAACAATTGCTCATTTGGTAATGTGTCATCTATTGGCGAATTAGAAAGAATTGATGCATCCAACCTAGACATATGATTTGCCATAGTGTTTTCACAACCTTTCTTATCTTTAATTTCCAAAGCAAACTCTTGTAATAATAAAATCCATCTAATAAGCCTTGGTTTAGCATCTTTTTTAACTAATAAGTACTTAAGTGCTGAATGATCAGTGTAAATGATAGTATGATTGCCTATTAGATATGACCTAAATTTTTCTAAGGCAAATACTACTGCCAGAAATTCTTTTTCAATTACACTGTAATTAATTTGTGTTTCATTTAATGTCTTACTAGCATAATAAATTACTAAAGCATAGTTTGATGCGTCACACATTAACTCAAAAGGTTGAGACCAATTGGGTGCGTAAACTATAGGTGAAGTGGTTAGGGCTTCTTTTAGAAAGTCAAAAGCTTTCATGCATTCCTCATTAAAATCAAATTTTGCATCCTTATTTAATAACTGAGATAAAGGTCGAGCAATTTTACTAAAGTTTTTAATAAATCTTCTATAAAAACCAACATGTCCTAAAAATGCTCTTATATCTTTAACCGTTCTGGGAATAGGTAAATTAGATATTAATTTCACTTTTGCTTTGTCAACTTTTATACCTTTAGTAGAAATAATGTCCTAAGGCTATTCCTTGCTTAACCATAAAATGGCATTTTTCCCAATTCAATACTAACTTTTTCTGTTCAACACTAACCATTTGAATTTGAAGCATTCGTTTCCATTACAATAAAATCAACAGGGTAGACAAATTTCATAACTTTTACTAAAATATCTTCCACTTAACCTAAAGGTATTCTTATGGATTTATCTGCTAGTTGAATAACTATTCTAGTAGGTTTGATATTATCCAATTTTAACTTCTCATAAACAAAATTAGGCATAACATTAATTCCAGTCGCTAAGTCTATTAACACTGTATTGAAATAACAATCCCTTATATAACAATAAATAACAGGAGTTCCTGGATCATTTAATTTTTCAAAAATAGGATTAATTAATAGAGAGCTTACTTCCTTAGCTAAAAATGCCTTTCTTAATATTTTCTTCCTTCTATTCTTAGTACAAAGAGTTTCAAGATATTTGGCATAAGAATGAACTTATCTAATAATTTCCAATAATGGTATATTGACATTAACTTGCTCAAATACTTTACTGATTTGTTCCAATTCTTGCTCCTTAGCATTTCTCATTCTACTTATCTCCATTTTTAATATCTTTCTTAATATTTTCATGTTTAGATTCTTTACTGTTTCCATATTCTTTATTGTTTTCGATTTCTATATTGTCCTCTAGTTCAACATCAAGTTTGTTTTCTAGATTAGATTCTACATTAATTTCCTCTTTGTTTGTATGATTATCATTAATTTGTTCTTCTTTATTATCATTTTTAGGACTTTCATAAATTACATTAGATCTTAACATAATACTTACATCCTTTGGTTCTTCTTGTGAAATATTGTTTAGTTCAGATAGATTAGAATTAGATGAATTCCTTATAAATGAATCAATTGATCTTTGAATTTCATCGAATTTTTTCAAATGATTAAATGTGGTTGAATTACAGTATTGATTTTCTTCAATTATCTCTAATGGTTGCATATTCTCCTCTACAAATAACATATCTCCTAATGAGTTTACATCTTGATAGATTTGATTTTCATTTGACCAATTTAGATTATCACTATTTTCATACTCATTAAATATCTTACTGTCTTCTGTTTGTTGTATTGATTTATTAACTCTATTCAAAAGTTGTTCTATTTGCAATGATATTTTTCTTTTAAGATAGTTCTGATTAATTCCATTATTCATTGGCAAATCATAATTAAGATTTGTTAAACCTGTATTAATTCCTTGAACCTTTTGATCCTCTTTTAAGATTGACCAGTTTAAATAATCATCATTTTCAAATTCACTCAATCTGCTACTGTCCTCAAATGTTTGTATTGATTCATCTATTTTATCCGTTAATTGTTGTATCTGTAATGATATGTTTAATTGACAAGTTAGATTTTCATTCATGTAATTATATTTTCAATAATGATTTTACATTCTTGAATTGTTATTACATTCCCATAAATTAGAATTGTCATTCCAGTTATAATTATCTTGAGAATTAGCATTAAATCCTTCTAAATCATGTTGTGAAGAGTAGTCATTAAATTGCATAGGTGAATAATCTCCTCTAACATAATTCGAATAATTATAGTCCTCATAACTAGTACTTGGAACAAACCTACAATCACCCCAATATGAGTTATATGAGTCTATTATGAAATTTAGAATTTCAATCAAAATACTTCTCTACTCTGGAATAGCAATAAGACTTTCAAATAAAATTTAATAATAGTAAATGCAAATAAATTATATTGCAGTCCTAACTAACCCTAAAATAGCAAAAAGCAATACCAATTGCAAAAAATTTGAATCCTCGGCAACGGTGCCAAAAACTTGTTCGAAACACTACTTGTGGTTAAATTTTTGTAATAATATGTGTTCGAAATATTTTAATTTCACCACAAGTGCACGTGTTTAGATGTAATTAGTGTGCAAGCACAGGTTTGTCCACAGGGATCATTTTTGATTGGTGCTTAGCTAAATTGGTGTATTCAATTAATGGAACAAGTAATTAAATTTCTTTTTAAGCAATGCTACAATTGCTCTGTTCTAAATAACTGCTAGGATGCTCTTTAATCACTTTTCATATTTGTAATTTCTAGAGAATTTTCTTTAACTTTAATTTCTTCTCCACTTAGAATATTTGGATTAAAAAGATAGTCTTTCAATACATGATTCGAATTTTGCATTGAAAGACCCTATCAAGTGAGTTTTACTTCCAAATACTTAATTCTTAAACATTCTATATTTTAGTTCGCATGCATCCATGTATATTACATTGAAAATGCATTAAACTCGTGAGCTAGCTTGTGGGTAAACGTCTTTACCCACAGACTATCTCATGGTGAAGGCTAAAAAAGTGAGTTTTAGATGTTTAAACAGTACGATTCAAAATTGCTGAGACTTCTAAGAGTTGTTCGCTTATATTTTTGTTCTTTCTTTATCTTAAAATACGACAAACAACACAAAACATAAAACAAAACTCATTACAAAAAACTTGTAGAAATAAAATACAACATTTAACATTACCTCAAACATAATATAATTCTCTCAATATCGAAATAGATTTGATAAGATAGGTGATTGTAAAAATAAATAAAAATGAAAAGGAAAAGGAAAAGGAAAGAACACCTAATGCTCTATTGCAATTTTCACCCTTCGAAACTTGCTCAAGCTAAGAACTCTCTTTGTCTTTACTTCTGGTCGACCAAGTCATCAATCTGGCAAGCCTTCCTTTTGACCTTGAAATGAGATTTTGGGTGTCACTCTGCAATTACACTAAGGAATAGAGGAGGAAGCAGCTGGCGCCAAGAGTCTCTCCTTCAAGGATACACTCAAGTAGAGAAAAGAATAGCAAATACACCAAGGAATTGGTTGGAGAAGAAGAGGTGGTCAATCTCCTCTTGAAAGAAGTGAGTGGGTGGAAGATGGAAGATAGAGAAGATCGAGAATGTCTTGTGAAAGATGCCCAGAGGAAGAAGGAGGACGGGGGGTGGTTGGTTTCTTGGTTACGGGACTATTTTATAGATCGAGGGAGTGGTAGTTCACTAGCTAGCAATTACCAAGGATGTGGTGCACATCTGGACGTGTAAGATTGTTCCATGCAAGTCCACTTCTTTGCCTTGTTCATCCACGTTCTCCATGATCAAGTATCAGTTAAATTCAATTTCTTAGTTCTACTCTTATATGAATTTCCCTGCAAATTCTCATTAAAGAATACCCTTCATGAAACACATCATATTATACGAGAAATAATTCATCATGTTTAATCATTCATTATAATTGTAATTGCTATTATATCAATGAAATTCATCACACAGAATAAGCAGTACATAGGCTCGTGGTTTACCCAGTTAACCCGTGGAGTAAGTTCGTGGTTTAAGGGCTTTACCCGTAGACTCTACAACTTAGAGATAAATCATGACTTTTTCCTGGGAATTAATCAATTTACTAGCAACCTAAACAATCGATTATCAATCAATCATTCCCTTTTTAGTAAGTAATCACCACAAATGTAATTTACAACTTAAAACTTAATTCATGCATCATGAATTCGGCTGTCGACTTGTAGGCCAGTGCACGTCCCCGACTACTAGCCTCTGCACTTCCCCCTTGAATTCGCACATATGGGGGTTTATGCTAACTTCCCAATTTCATCGTAGAGTTAAGCTTAACTCTCCGATTTTAGCAAAGTTTTGATGGGGTAGTGGATTCTCCTCTAGAGAAAAGGGAAACTCCGCATATCCCCTACCAGGGACCAAGTTCTGGCCCCCTGACCTAGAAGCCAGAAGCTCATTCGGTGCCACCGATACCTTCACTAGACGGTCGGACACCGAACCCTACTTCTCTCAGAAGTGCCACGTAGCTTAAACACAATAGACCTGCGTATAGTTAATGCCCAAACGTTATGGATGACTGATGCACGATACGTACCAGACCCATGGCTAGGCCATCCCAACTGCTGGTAACTTCATCCTGGTGGCTGGCACATTCGTCCCAGATGTCGGCTGATATCTGGATGGTGCACTCTAACTACAGGACGAAGGCATTATAGGATCATTTTAACATTGTCTAAACCCTGCACCTAATGAGTGGCATAAATCCTGAGGTAGGTTACAAAGTACAACTTGAGATACCATATCCGTATCCACAAAGGCATAGGAAATGACCCTATATAAGGGCACGTCATTTCCATGAAAAGTAGACTTCCAAACCCTAAGGGAAAAGAACCCTAGGAGTGTCAACAGTGAAGAAGGATTCCTTCTAACCATCACTAGAGCTCCTTTCAGGTAAACTCTGATGCCTCTAGCAAGAGGAGCTTCGCCCTGGTGTCACGCAATGCTACACGCACCAAGGAGGATGACCTCCTTTCCTCCCTCACCGTAACCTTCTTTGCAGTTCCTTTTTCTTTGTGGAGATGCACCCTCTCCAACACACAAGTGGAAGGTTGGAGGGTGCTGTTAGGTTCAGTCCTTCGGATATGCTTCCGAAAGGCACCTGCACCCTCTCTCCCTGCTTGGTGAATCCTCCAAGGACGGGTTGAGAATTGTTTTTGCGTTCTTTTCTTTTTGGGTTCTCCTTCTATTGGCTTTCCATGTAGGAACCCACTCTTCTTTATATGTTTACCAATTGTTTTCATCAGATTGTCCTATTTGTCGAATGCTTTCCTCTTCGCGAGCGCTAGGCAACCATCATTGTGTGTCATCTTTGCTCTCAGACGACCATCTTCCCGTGGGTTTCCTGCCTCTCTAGTCTTTTGAAACTGGGCACATGAATCCTTGCACCCAGAAGCAGAGGCAGCATATCAAGCAAAATCCTCCCCCATACCTTCATTTTTGGCTAGCTGACTGGTAGTCTCCCCAGACCCTTGGCTCCTTAAGCTAGCAGTCCTTACTGGTAGCTACCATGAAGAGGAACATCGTCTTGGCAGTCTTCGGGTGAAGAGCAACAATCTCACACCCTAGGCAAGTGAACGCAACCAGCCAGTTGTGTCACCATCCGAAACACTCTCCAGCTTCTGCCTCCTAGCAAACTGATAGTCGGTGTATTCACCTGGCCTTCCGCCAGGCGACTACCGTGTCTTTTTATTTCATCTCTCCTCCCACTGGGTCTTGCGTGAGTCCTCGCACAAGCGGCCTCATTTTATTTTCTTGAGAGGAGTAATGTTATCCCTCCCGATGCCCTAGTGAATCCTCCAGGATGAAGCTGTCAGCATGGATCCTTACTAACTTAGGCTGGGCTGACTAGTACATTCCCTCTTGATGTCGGAGAGAGGTTGGAACTACCTAGGTTGTCTAGGGGTGCCTAACACTTTCTCCAATAGTACCCTGAGTCCCTTATCTAGCTCTCATTTTCACAGGCACCATTTCATTTTCATGATACTTTGCGCCATTATTTTAGGTTTCCAAGTTTTTGTCCTTTTTTGATGGTGGATGAATTCTTCCCCATCAAGTTTTCCTTGTTTTCTAAGAAAAAATAAGGTGGCAGCTCCATGTCATGAGCCATCTACCTAGCATGGTGTTACGCTCCACACAACCACTTCCTTTCTTTGGACCTCGGCCCATCCGTCGGTCCCACCAATGGAAGTTCATGGGTTTCTAGGTGATCACCGGATGAAAGAGAGGGTATAGTCAGTAGCTAGACGAATGAGTTGTCACCATCAGAGAAGCTGGAATGCCTGGACACTCAAGTAGTAGGATCAAAGAGTCAAACCTCTCTCTGGTGGTCACGATGTTTCGCGACGTTGGACTGTTGAGGGTAGGAAGGCCAAACGTGGTGCATGTTACGTTGACTGGGTGACGGTTGGGCTTGCTGTACTCCTAGATTTGTCAAGAGGTGCCAGCACTCTAGGCCAACATTTTGCCATCCTAGCTGAAATTCCATCGGATTAGCTAGAATTCCACCAGTGCTCATTGGCTTGTTGTAGTGAGTCCCCATGTGCTTTAGAACTATTGGCGCAAGGGTCAAAATTTCATTGTTTTAGTCAAAATTCCTCCATTTCTATCGCAAAAGGCTAGAGACCTGCACTTGTGTAGTCAGTTGCCTGGGGACTAGTCACACACCCCTGGAAAATGCATCAAGGGCGACCGGCAGTGTCAGACATCTATTGTCTAGGTCGGAAGTCTACCCACCTGTCGTTAGATGACCAGTCCATTCTAGGACTTTGTCTTAGCTGTAACACTTCTGGAAGGTGCATCAGAACTAGCAAGAGGATTTGACTTGTGTCTCTAGAAAGTGCATTACAGGCGGCCAACTAGGGTTGTGTAGCTGGTCTACTCTAAGAAGACTCAAATTGTAACATTACGAGTTTTACCCTATGACTGACCATAACATTATGGGCTTTACTCTACAGCTAGCCGTAACACTACAGACTTTACTCTATGACTACCTGTAACACTATGGGCTTTACTCTACGGTTGGCCTAAATGAAAATGGAAGTGTCGTTAACGAAATGAGACTTCTGTCGACAAACCTCAAGTGTTGGTGGAAGTTCCATCTAGGTGAAGAAACTGCTGGCTAAATAGCACCATTACACAAGTAATAGGTTTGTCGCACGAGGAGAGATTTAGTGGAGTAGGTCCATCGTACAAGAGGTAATGCCACAAACAAGGTTGACAATGTCATGAATAACTTAAAGAGATGCGATCGAATGCCAGCGCGCCCGAACCTAGGGAGTGCCTACAGGTGGCAAGGGCTAGTCCTGGTTGCTACATGTGAGGCAAAAAATGAAGTGAGACTTCTACCTGGGAGGTCTGGATTCCAGCCAAGATGACCGGCAACCAACCCATATTTCTAGGGTACCCTGGTTGGCACACAGGAGTACAACACTTGTACTCCCAACCCAAATCATGAGGGGCCGAATGTTTGGCCCAGACTAACCACGATATCAACTACATATCCCCAAGTATAAGGGGTCAACAATTAGTACAGAAAAACATACAAAACTATTAGGTGTTAACAGAAAACAAAAGAAATAGAGAAACAAAACTATACAAAACTCAATTGTGAAACAATATTCACAAACTTACAACATATACAAAGGAACACAATGGCTAGCCACACAAAGCATACAACACCACAACAAAGAAAAATAACTTTACAAGAAAGAAGAGAACTTTACATGAACTGAAAATTTTATTAACATACATTAACAGTATTTATAAAAGTTTGACCAAGATACAAGATGAGAATACATTAATAAACTAAACTAAACTAATAGTAGGAAATAAAAGTTGATCCAATGCTCTAGTTCTCTCCATTTGGCTTGAAATCCTGTTCTTCTCTTGAATAGTGCTGGAACCCAACAAAGTGAGCTGCTACACGCCTTTCTACGAGCCACCCAACGTGTTGTCACCACACTGATATGACCACAGGAAGGGTGGATCACCTGCTAGAATACTTGGGCATTGAACACCTTGTTAATGCTCGAATCTCCTCTCTACCCAGTTGCACTTGGTAGTTACTTATCGATCTTGGCTACCTTTGCAACCCAAGGAGGTATGGTAGGGAGAGGGTGCTTGAAGAGTCCAACCCTCCACTAGGACCACCACACCAACCTTGAACCCAATGAGCTGCCAACTTTCATCCCTGTTTCACTGGTTGAAGGTGTAAACTCAAACATTCACACGGCCATAGGGCTTCAAAGCTGAAAGCAAAGGATCCTAAAATCTCCCGTGCCTACATCTTTTATAAAAGATTCATAGACATTTCTACCCATGTGACAATAAAATTAAGGCATTAATAATTAAGGATGCAATAAAAATTTCACCCAAAAAGTTATTCAACAACTGCAGTAGGAGATCGACTACGCAGACCTACAACCAACAACTCTCACAAATAGATAAGGTTCATTGCACAACCTTGACATGCAATAGACTTTCGTTGTAAAACTTGGTTTTTCAACGAACCTTCGTTGAGAAAAAACCAAATGCAACGAACCTTCGTTGCAATTAGACTTAGACAAAACTGAGAGCTTATAGAAAAAAACATAAAAAACTACCTAAGTCTATGTAGATATCCAAAATGTCTCTTTAACATCTACGATCATCATAAATGGTTGATTCTTGCATTTTTACATCATTTAAGCACAAAATTCAAGCAACTTTATAAATATGCAATTAACATGAAACTCCATTAAGATGCATGATATATAATGATTTAAACTATAAAATGCATGTATTAAGATCTGTAAAACTACACAAATCAGCACTATACAGGCCTTCCATTGAAGTTGCAAGTGGGACTTGAAGAAGGGCCCAAAGGGCTAAGTCTTCTTCCTAGACATCAGGTGCCGATCTCGAGCTTGGAGAAGGTAGCCAATTTCCCTCCTTGCTTGGCTAGTTGAAGGTGCAAACATCCAAGGTTGAACAGCAGCTATAGGGTTAGGTGCAAGAACAAAAGGATGCCTTGTACTCCTCTTACGTGATATATATTATAGGAAAATGGACATTTTTGCTCATGCATTATTAATTCCAATCAAAGCATCTGAGGACAATTTCAAGGTTGAAAGGAAGGCTCACCAGCTTGATGACCTAGTGGACCGGAAGTAAATACAAAGAGAGTGCTTAGCCTAAGCAAGTTTCGAAGGGTGAAAATTGCAGTGGAGCATTAGGTGTTCTTTCCTTTTCCTTTTTCTTTTTATTCACTTTAACATTCACCTATCTTATCACGTCTATTACAATATTGAGAGAATGATATTGTGTTTGATGTAATGTTGAATGTTTGTTTTTAGTTTTATTTTTACAAGTTTTTTCATATTGTGTTTTACTTCATGCTTTATGTTGTTTGTCATATTTTTAAGATAAAAAGAAAAAAAATATAAGTGAACAATTCTTAGAAGTTTCAGTAGTCTTGAATCACACTATTTAACATATGAAACTCACTTTTATTGCATTTACCATGAAACGTTTACCCACGAGCTAGCTCGTGGGTTTAGGCATTTTTAGTGGAGTATACTTAAATGCATGCGAATTGAAATATAGAATGTTAAGAATCACGAAAAATTAAGTATTTGGAATTAAAACTCACTTGATAGGGTCTTTCAGTATAAAATTCAACTAATGTATTAAAAGCCTATCTTTTTATTCCAAATATTCTAAGTGAAGAAGAAATTGAAGTTACTAAAAACTCTCTAAAAATTATAGATATAAACATGATTAAAAAGCATCCTAGCGATTATTTGCAATAGAGCAATTGTGACATTGCTTTAAAAAATTAATTGTTCCATTAATTGAATACACCAATTTAGCTAAGCACCAATAAAAAACAATCTCTATGGACAAACCCGTACTTACACACTAATTACATCTGAACCTTTGCACTTACGGTGAAATTAAAATATTTCGAACACACATTATTAAGAATTAATTTCAAAAAGTTTCAAACAAGTTTTTGGCGCCGTTGCCAGGATACAAATTTCTTGCAATTGGTGCTACTTTTTGCTATTTTGGGTTAGTTAGGATTGCAATAGAATTTATTTGCATTGACTGTTATTAAATTTTATCTAAAAGCCTTACTGCTATTCCAAAGTAGAGACGTATTTTTGGTTGAAATTCTGAATTTCATAATGGACTCATATAACTCATATTGGGGTGATTGTAGGTTTGTTCCTAGAACTACTTATGAGGATTATAATTATTCTAATTATGTTAGTGGAGATTATTCACCTATGGAATTTAATAACTACTCTTCACAACATGATTTAGAATGAGTTAATGCTAATTCTCAAGATAATTATAACTGGAATGACAATTTTAATTTATGGGAATGTAGTGACAATTTAGGAATGCAAAATCATTATTCAAAATATAACTACATGAATGAAAGTCAAAATTGTCAGTTAAACATATCACTATAGATACAACAATTAACAGATAAAATAGATGAATCAATACAAACATTTGAGGATAGTAATAGATTGAATGAATTTGAAAATAATAACTATTTAAACTGGTCAATCTTAAAAGGGGATTAGAATGTTCAAGGAATTAATACAGGTTTAACAAATCTTCATGACGAGTTGCCAATGAATGTTGGAACTAATCAGAACTATCTTAAAAGAAAAATATCATTGGAAATAAAACAACTTTTGAATAGAGTTAATGAATCAATACAACAAATAGAAGACAGTAAGATATTCAATGAGTATGAAAACAGTGATGATTTAAATTGGTCAAACTCATTAGGAGATATGTTATTTACAAAGGAGAATATGCAACCATTAGAGATAATTGAAGAAAATCAGTACTATAATTCAACTGCATTTAATCATATGGAAAAATTGGATGAAATTCAAAGATCGATTGATTCGTTTATAAGGAATTCATCTAATTCTAATCTATCTAAACTAGACAATATTTCACGAGAAGAACCAAAGAATGTAAGTATTATGTTAAGATCTAGTGTAACTTATGAAAGTTCTAAAAAGGGTGATAAAGAAGAAAGTATTAATGAAAATTTTACAAACAAGGAGGAAATTAATGTAGAATCTAATCTAGAAAACAAACCTGATACTAAACTAGAGGACAATACAGAAATTGAAAATAGTAATGAATCTAAAAATAGTAATGAATCTAAAGATAAAACTATTAAGAAAGACATTAAAAATGGAGATAAGTTATCAAATGAAAATCATTTTCCATTTCCACATAGAACAAGAAATGTTAATGAGCAAGAATTAGAACAAATCAGAAAAGTATTTGAGCAAGTTAAAGTCAATATACCATTATTGGAAATTATTAGACAGGTTCCTTCTTATGCTAAATATCTTAAAACTCTCTGTACCAAGAATAGAAGGAAGAAAATATTAAGAAAGGCATTTTTAGCTACGGAAGTAAGCTCTCTGTTAATTAATCCTATACTTGAAAAATTAAATGATCCAGGAACTCTTGTTATTTCCTGTTATATAGGAGATTATTACTTCAATACAGTGTTAATAGACTTAGGAGCTAGAATTAATGTCATGCCTAGTTCTGTTTATGAGAAGTTAAAATTGGATAATATCAAACCTACTAGAATAGTTATTTAGCTAGTAGATAAATCCATAAGAATACCCTTAGCTAAAGTGGAAGATATTTTAGTAAGGGTTATGGAATTTGTCTACCCTATTGATTTTACTGTAATGGAAACAAATGCTTCAAATAGAAATCAAGATCAAGCTATAGTTATTTTAGGAAGGCCATTTTTAGCTACAGCCAATGCTTGTATAAGTTGTAGAAATGGTTGGATGGAAATAGCTTGGGGTGATCAAAAGTTAAAATTCAACATCTTTAATGGAGTCAAGAAAAATCTTAAAGAGCTCCAATTTAAAAATTTTGAAGTTAATCTGATTGAAACTTTTAAAATAGATGAGGATTTAGATGTAGAAGAATTAGATCATGTTGAAAGATGTGTAATATTGACTGAAGAAATGTTGAAAGAGGAAATATTTAAGCAAACTGAAATTATGGACATAAACAAAGAAAAGTTTGAAAATGACAACAAATCTTTAATTTTAGAACATCCAGTTCTTGCATTGAAACCACTTCAAAAAATTTTAAAATATGCATTTTTAGAAAAAAATGAAACTCTACTAGTCATTATTGCTTCTGATTTAACATCAGTACAAGTAGAAAATCTTTTAAAAGTGTTAAGAAAGCATAAAGAAGCAATAGGATGGCAGATGACAGATATTAATGGTATAAATTCAACTATTTGCCCACATAGGATTAACCTGAAATCTAAAAATCAACCTATTAGGCAACCACAGAGAAGATTAAATCTGAATATTAAAGAGGTTGTTAAAAAGGAAATTTTGAAATGGTTAGATAATGATATAATTTATCCTATATCTGATAGCTTTTGGGTAAGTCCAGTGTAGGTAGTACCTAAGAAATTTGGGATAACAGTTGTAGAAAATGATAACAAAGAATTAGTTCCAATTAGAGTTCAAACTAGTTGGAGGGTTTGTATAGATTACAAAAGACTGAATGCAGCAACTAGGAAAGATCATTTTCCATTGCCTTTTATAGATCAAATGTTAGAGAAACTAGTAGGGCATGAATTTTATTGTTTCCTAGATGGTTGTTCAGGTTATAATCAAATCCAAGTTGCACTTGAGGATCAAGAGAAAACAACTTTTACATGTCATTTTGGAACATTTGCCTTTAGTCGTATGCCTTTTGGGCTATGCAGTGCACCTGCTACATTTCAAAGATGTATGACAGGCATCTTTACAGACTTCATAGATGAATTTTTAGAAGTGTTTATTGATGATTTTTCTATATATGGAGACTCATTTGAAAAATGTTTAAGTAATTTAGAAAAAGTGTTAAAGAGATGTGAACAAAAAAAGTTAGTATTGAATTGGGAAAAATGCCATTTTATGGTTAAACAAGGAATAGTTTTAGGACATTATTTCTGCTAAAGGGATAAAATTGACAAAGAAAAAGTCAAATTAATATCTAATTTACCTATTCCCAGAACAATTAAAGATATAAGTGCATTTTTAGGACATGCTAGTTTTTGTAGAAGATTTATTAAAAACTTTAATAAAATTACTTGATCTTTAACTTAGTTATTAATTGAGGAAAACTTTGATTTTAATGAGGAATGTATGAAAGCTTTGACTTTCTAAAAGAAACTCTGACCACTTCACCTATAGTTTACACACTCGATTGGTCTCAACCTTTTAAGTTAATGTGTGATGCATCTAACTATGCTTTAGATGCAGTCTTGGGTTAGAAATTAGATAAGCTACCAAGAATAATTTATTATGCTAGTAAGACATTAAATGAAACACAAAAAGAATTTCTAGTAGTAGTATTTGCCTTAGAAAAATTTAGGTCATATCTAATAGGTAGTCACACTATCATTTACACTAATCATTCAGCACTTAAGTACTTGTTAGTTAAAAAAGATGCTAAACCAAGGCTTATTAGATGGATTTTGTTATTACAAGAGTTTGATTTGGAAATTAAAGATAAGAAAGGTTGTGAAAACACTGTTGCAGATCATATGTCTAGGTTGGATGCATCATTTCTTTCTAATCCACCAATAGATGATACATTTCCAGATGAGCAATTGTTTATGCTAAACTCCTATCCCTGGTATGCGGACATAGTTAATTATTTAGCTACAAGTTTAGTACCTCATGATTGGTCTAGTTTAGACAAGAAAATATTTCTATTGAGGGTTAAATACTTCTTTTGGGATGACCCTTACCTGTTTAAGCAATGTCCTGATCAGATTGCAAGGAGATGTATCCCAAAAATAGAAACCGAATCAGCAACCTTGGAGGCCCAGGGCTCCTCCACCGGCAACCACTCCGACCCGCCGATGCTGTGGCAACAAGTGGCCACCCATGGATCTTCTCTCCGAAGGAACCAGGAGAAAAATAGGAGCTAGATGGGTGCTAACCAACAACGCCCCACCCAGCAACAACTACGGCAACAGCACCAGCCACCTGCATAGGTGCAGCAACCGTGCATCATAGAGTACACGCTGCTCTTGGAGCCACTGAGCCAGGTATTCCACAGGGCACATGACTCGTTACATGCTTAATTCGAGGCATCTAGGAAGAGGGAGGTGGAGAAAATGAGAAAAGAAGAGGAAGATGAAGAAGAAGAGGGAAGAAAGAGGAAATCGCCATCGACTGGAAGACAAGGAACAAAAAAAGTAGAAAACCCTATCTCCAGGCTGTAGCTTATAGGAAAGGATGAGGAATGCAAGTGCCTTTGCGCCCCTTTTATAGCGAAAATTGATGGGACATGATGTGACAAGTGCCTGCACGTTGGTTAATAACTAATAGCACTTTCCCAGCCTAACTACCCGACAGGCCGGCACTCACAAGGAGGCTTCTGGTTAAGTGACCGTTATAGCCGAAAATCGATGGGACGTGATGTGACAAGTGTCTGCACTTGGACATGACAAGTGCTTGCACAAGGTTTAAACACGCTGGTTAATAACTAATGACACTTTCCTGGCTCGACCACCCAGCCGACAGGTACTCCCAAGGCATCTTCCAAATAGGCCCAACTCCCCTTCAGGCATCTTCTGGTTAGGCGACCAGAAGTGTAAGTCCACACCCCTTTGGTAGCTCTCAGTTAAGATACCGAGAGTATAAGTCCATGCACACCCCATTTCTCATCCACATGAGGTGATGAGGAGCCCTTAGGCAACTCTTGATGAATCCTTCAAGAGCATAAGTCTGACCCTGGCAGTTCAGAGTGCATCCTCTCTAGACCTCTCAAGACTTCTCCTAATGCACCTTCCAGGAAAGTCTATCTCTCTCCTAATGAGCAACAAATGTTCACAAGGTATGCTCCTTTGAAGCCTCGCTCTATCTATCACCAATGCATGGAGGGTCATTCAACCCTAGGATGTCGGTTTCCTTCCACCAAGGTCACACAACCTCACCTAGGGAGGTGTAAATCACACGGAAACCCACTGGCACACCGGTACATCACCCCCATAGCCAATTCCCCCAACTCTTCCCTGGGAAAGAAGGTCCCCTTTGCTCCTCACAAGGGACTTGGCAGAAGAACATGGCTATTGGCCCACAAGTAGCCGATAGCCAACCTGCAAGTACTCGGTAGCACACTCGCCACCTGCTAAAGGAGAGGAGAATGGCTAACAGTTCTACACCCAAGACAGAAGTCATGCTAGTGCTTGGGGATTCTCTACGATCGGTGCAACGACTAGATAGAACTTTTGCGAAAATAAGGCTTCCGAGGATGGAAGTACCGTTTCCTAATGGGGGTAAGGCAAAGTTTGTAATGTTATGTTGAGCCGTAGAGTAAAGCCCGTAACATTACAGTTAGGCGTAGAGTAAATCCCGTAAAGTTTACAGCTGGGCATAAAGTAAACTCCATAAGGTTATGACGGCCGTAGGGGAAAACTCAATACCTTGTGCCCACTCAGCGGAGACTGACTTCCGGAGTGAAGTACTTGGCCACCGGGTCTTAAGCTGGCACACAATCCCGGCTACCTATCACAGCATTTTCCTCGTACCACGAACTAAGCTCCTACAATAAATTGATACCTCCCACCCAACGGCTGGCCTATCAGCCACGACCGCTGGATAATGCCCAGGTAGAGTCCATAATGTTACGGTGAGCCGTAGAGTAAAGCTCGTAGCATTACGGTCAGGTGTAGAGTAAGGCTCGTAAAGTTTACAACCGGGCGTAAAGTAAACGCTGTAAGGTTACGACGACTGTAGGAAAAAGTTAGTACCACGTCCCCACATGGTTGAGACTGAGTTCTAGGGCAAAGTATATGGCTGTTGGGTCATAAGCCGGCACATAATCCCAGCTACCTGTCACGACCTTTTCCCCTGAGCTACGGGCTAAGCTCTTACCGCATACTGATTCCTCTTACCTGGCTACCAACATATTTGCCATGGCTATTGGCTAACACCTGGGTGAAGCATTCAAATGAGAATGCCAAGATAGGGTGAGATTTAATTACTTAAATCTCGCAATCAATCAATCACAAAAATTGCGGAATTAAATCGAAACATACGTAGGGTTACCATCCTGGGATCACCCAGTACGGAAGATAATTCCCTATATAAAGGGCACCTCTGTTCCATGCAAAAGAGGCTTTTTCGACGCTGGAGAGAGGGCTTTTGGAGGAGAGCTTCTCGGAATTTACGAGCTTTCCATCGACGACCCCTTCCCAAACCTGCTGTAGGATGAAGGACCTCTGAGCACACTGACTGAAGTGAGGACTTTCGACCACCGTTGGTGTCTCCCTGCAAGTGAACCCCTTATCCTTCCAGCAAGAGGAGCCCCTCCTGACGACCGCGCAAGGCTGCACGCACCAGGGAGGACGGTCTCCTCTTCCCTCGCTGTTATGTCCTTTAGTTAGCCTTGTGTATTCCACAACCCTTATCGGACTGGACCTTCCCCACGCAAAGGGTAAGGTCGAAGGATGTGCCCGGGTCTCATTCCTTCGAATATGCTTTGGAAGGGACCAGCATCCTCTCTACCCACTAGGTGAATCCACCTAGCATGGATTGAGATCGGTCATGTCATTATTTGTTTCTCGGGTTATCATACAGAAACCCGTGTTTCCTTACACATTTTATGATTATACCGTCGGGCTTTTGATATATCTCTCTATCGTAAATGCTAGCCCACCGTCAAACGAGTCATCTCCACTTACAGATGAACATCTCCCCGAAGGTGACTGCCTCTCCCATCTTTCGAGAATGGGTGCATGAAACTTTCCACCCGAAAGTCTAAGCAGCATACTGGGCATACACTCGGCCCTACACCAAGATGTCCGTTAAGCAAACGGGTAGACTCACCAGACTTTTGGCTCTCTAGCCAAAGGTCCATAGTGGTGGTTATCACGTCCTCATACACGCTTAATTGCCGGCTCTCATGGGCATCCCCGCATCGGCACGTTTTGCATTTTCTCGCTTCTTTGGCTAGGAGGAGTAAGGCTACTCCTCCCAATACCCTGGTGAGTCCTCTAGGATGAGGCCATCGGCATGCATCCTTACCAACATTGGTTGTACCGGGTGTTTGAGTATTTACACCCAGATGGTTCCCCTTTACTGGGAGGAGCAAGGCTGCCCTCCCAATGCCCTGGTGAGTTCTCTAGGATGAGGTTGTCGGCATGCATCCTTGCTGACGCCAGTCGAGCCAGGTGCATGAGTATTTACACCTAGACAGTTCCCCTTTACTAGGAGAAGCAAGGCTACCCTCCCAATGACGCTGTTTTATGCTATTGTTCCATATTTCTACGCTTTTATCATTTTGATGGCAGAAGAATCCTTCCCCATTTGGTTTTCCTTGTTTTCTACACAAAAATAAGATGGCGACTCCATATAACGAGCAATCTACCCCACGTGGCGATGCACTCCTACATTTACCTTTCAATTCTTTGTATCTCAGCCCATCCGCCGGCAGAGCCGGCGGAACCCTGTGGGCTTCTGGGTGATAGCCAGATGAAAAAGATGGGTACAATTGCATAAGTTAGCTACCCCTTACTATTCACAAACTAGTGGACAAGTTGAAAGTGCTAACAAGCAAATTAAAGGAATTTTAGAAAAAGTAGTAAACACCACTAGCAGAGACTAGTTAGATAAACTAGATGATTCTCTTTGGGCATATAGAATAGCTTATAAAACAATATTAGGAACAACTCCCTATAAATTAGTGTATGGAAACGCTTGTCATTTACTTGTGGAGTTAGAACATAAAGCATTATAGGCACTTAAGTAATTTAATTTAAGTATAAAATCAGCATTCATAAACAAGTACAATTAGTAGAGTTAGAAGAATTAAGAAATATGACTTATGAAAGTTCAAAAATAGCTAAAGAAAGAATGAAAGCATGGCATTGTAAAAGAATTTTCCACAGAGTATTTGAAACAAGACAAGAAGTTTTATTAAATAAGTCAAGATTACACTCTTTTCCAGGAAAATTGAAATCCAGATGGACTGGTCCATTTGTTATTAAACATATTTATCCATACGGAGCAGTAGATTTGGAGGATCCTCAAAGTCATGAAATTTTTAAAGTTAATTGTCAAAGATTAAAAAATTTTCTAAGATATTCTGATAGAAAAGAGGTGGAGGTTTTTAACTTAGAAGACTAAAAGAATATAAATCAAAAAATAAAAAATAAAATAAATAATTATATATATATATATAATAAATATAAAAACATTTAAAAATACAAACGTGAACAAAAATAATAAGAATATATATATAAGAAAAAGAAGAAAAAAGAAAAACATTTAAACTTATCCAATATATATATTTAAGCCTTAATGTGTTAGTACAATGTCGTTATTTGATTTATTAAGCTATTGTGTTTTATCTTAAGTTACTATGTGGGTAAACATGATTACCCAAAAGGTTAGTTCGTGGGTTAACTTGTTTACCCACGAGTCGAAAGAAAAAAAAGAAAAAAAGAAAAAAAGAACCTTTGGAGTTTATCCATGAAGTTAGTTCATAGGTTAACCTGTTTATCCACGGACCAGCCTCGTTGGTTATCACACTGTGAGTCATTTAAGGTTCTATTTGCTAGAAGCTGTTATTTTTAAGTGTAGGATTTACTGAAACTAAATGATGTTAATCATCTGAAGTATGATTAAGGGTTATTTCATAATTCGAACGATTAAGAGGAGGGTTATTAATGAAATTATAATTCAATGAACTGTTAAGTGATTTAGTTTGTTCACTGCCCAGGAGGATAAATCAGAAGAACTTGACACTAGCTGATAAATGAGATCACCGCAGAATAATTTCTTTTTGATATTAGTAATCTTTGATATAAAAACTTTATACCAATTTACCTGAATTCTATTCAAAACTGCATAGGTTGCAATTTTAGTAAAGATGGACAATTCTAAATCATGCCAAAATCTTTGATAAATAGATCTAATTAAGATTAGAGCAACCATATGAGCTTTACCTTTCATGTGCTTCAGCTTGTTAAACAGATGAATTCGAGGGTTGATGGCCATATAGTCTTTCATATCTTGTTCTGTCCAGTGGGCCATTGTAGTTGATTCAATAATTTCTACACCCTCATTTCTTAAACCCAAGCTCTCATAAATGAATTCAGGAGTTAATTGAATATCCACTTCTATTACATTACTGATATAAACACCATCCTCTAAATGTAGATTAGCATAAAAGGCAGGAATTAAATTCTCAACCTTTAAATTGCCACCTAACCTTGGAATGATTTTCAGCAAGCCTTGGAATTCCAGCAACTCCTTGATTTCATCAATGAAATTGAAGTCCATTGGCCTGTTGAACAAAACATTGTAGCCCTTGATTTGCTGGAAGCGATCATAAGCCTCGTGATTCCTGAAAAGCACCAAATTAGTCTCTTCTTATTGGGCTGGATCTGTGAACCGTGAGGAGGATGGTGCTATTGGTGCTGAAGCTCTTGCATCTTGTTCTATGGTTGGGGAATAAACTAATATTTCTCTATTTAGAATCTGTGGAGTATCTTGCGTCAAAAATATTCTCCACTCCACTAGGTTCATCTCTTTGCTTGGCAGCAATCTCTAGCTGCCCTAAGTTCTCCTCATATTGGTAGAGAATAGGAGGACTGTTAGTAATCCCTCCTTCCCTCTCTTCTCTTTCAGGAGAGAACACCCCTTCTGTTTGGGCAATCTGCATATTTAGAAGCCATACTCGCTGGTATACGGATCCGAAGCAGTATTGCCGGTAGAAGTAGAACTTCCGTCCCTTCGCATCCTCAAAGAAGCAGCAGACTCCAATGACTAGTGGTTAGAATCGCGCCTGCTGCAACTCAACCTCCTTGACGAAAGAAGGTTGAGGGCGTTAAACCACGCCCAGAATTATCAAAGGAAGACGGCAAGGGCTTACAACAAGAAGGTGCGTCCCCGACTCTTTAAACCCGATAATCTAGTCCTTCGCTCCATTTTTCCAATAGGTTCAACGGGAAAATTCTCCCTGAACTAGCGGGGCCCATACCTCATCACCAAGATCCTTAGCGGAGGAGCCGCTTATCTTTTTGATGAAGCCACCCAACAGGAATTCGACCTGGTCAATTTGTCGCAGCTGAAGAAGTTCTACCCATGAAAAACATGTTCGACGGGGGGATCACGCGGCTGCCACCTCCAGATGACCCGGCTGCCGCCTCCCTAGACCAACCCCCTAAAAACCTAGAAAAATGGATTCGATGGGGGGATCACGTGGCTGCCACCTCCAGATGACCCGGTTGCCGCCTCCCTAGACTGGTCCCCTAAAAACCCAGAAAAATGAGTTCGACGAGGAGATCACACGGCTGCCACCTCCAGATGACCCGATTGCCGCCTCCCTAGACCGGCCCCCCTAAAAACCCAGAAAAATGGGTTCGACGAGGGGATCATGCGACTACCACCTCCAGATCACCCAGTTGCCGCCTCCGTAGACCGGCCCCCTTAAAACCCAGAAAAATGGGTTTGACGGGGCGATCACACGGCTGCCACCTCCAGATGACCTGGTTGCCGCCTCCCTAGACCGGCCCCCTCAAGACCCAGAAAAATGGGTTGGATGGGGGGATCACACGGCTACCACCTCCAGATGACCCGGTTGCCACCTCCCTAGACCGACCCCCCCTCAAGACCCAGAAAAACGGGTTGGACAGGGCGGCCACGCAGCTGCCACCTTCAGATAGGTCAGCTGCCACCTCCTCGGATTGGTCCCCCATGCTGCGGAACAACCAACCTCTTTTGGGGGTTTCGTCTGGTCACCGGCACTAACGAACCGGTTTCCGTAAATTTCAACCGGAAACCCGCCATCTCCTCCAGAAGACATGCACCTCAGGGCAAAGCTAGGGGCATTCTGCCCCTCCACCCCGTTTCGCGCACTCAGTAGCTGCCAATGGCAAAACCCAACGGGCCAGCTCCCCACAGTCCCAACAAATCAACTTGATCGGGGATCCACGTGGCTACCGCCTCCAGACAAACCAGCCACCAGCTTCTTAGACCAACATCCCACAAACCGACCAAGATGCCAATTCCCCCGTGATCGTGAAGAACGAGCACGAGAAAGACTCATCGTGGCCGCCACCTTCAAACAAGCCGGCAACCGATGTCTCCATCCGACTCTCCACCGACTGATCGAGAGATCGAGTCCAGACAGCTACGCTCCTTTCCTCGGTAAATTCCCTTTTATGACTTACATGTTACACGAGGCACGCACAATGCGCACATGATGAGCAGGTCCAACCACATCCCCTCGGTCTCAGAACCTTGAAATGACCAGCTCATCATTCACCAGAATAAAATGCCCGAAAATCAGAAAATGACCCGGCCCCCATCCGCGGCATGTCACCCGAATACTTACACACCCCATAGTCCAATCGGCCTACAACCAACTGCTGCCTTCGACATACCCAGCAACCACATCCATAACCAATGGTGAGAGCAGTTTGTAGCAGTAGGCAGCATATCCAACTCAAGAAATGCTATCCGGACCTTTGAGACGAGACGAACTACCGACCCCAGGAGTGACATCAGCTACGTCCAGATTTCTACATCGAAAATCCGAGCGCCCATCTTGTTTAACTCCGATGGCACAAAAACAGAACAGGGTGAGTAATCCAAGTTCATCCTTCTCCCCATAGCCTTTGCTGATTCCGAGTGGTTACGAGATACCGACAGGAGATCACTTCTCCCCTTGAATGAGTATCCAACCCCCCATCTTTACCTAGCCTGAGTGCCACCCAACAATGAGGGAGATCACAAGCTTCGACTCCCTCTAGGTAAGGTATTCCCCCTTGGACCCAGCCGCGACAACGTCGGGTTATTTTGCTTACCAACAGCACGTGGGGAGGGCTAGTAGTATTATTTTATTCAGTTTTCTTATTTCAATCTTCTATTTTGTAATAGAAAAGAAAAAAAAAAGAGAGAAGAAGAAAAGTCAGTGGCTAGAATCCTTCTTCAATAGAAAAGAAGAGAGAAAGGAAAAAGAAAAAAATAAAAAGAGAAAAAAAAAAAAAAGAGAAAAGGGAAAAAAAAAAAAAGAGAAAAAGAAAAAGAAAAGGAAAAGTTACTTATTGCTAAGTCCTGAAAGTATATGGACTCCTGTGTAAGGGAAGGGTAGATCTTAGGATTCCGCCGTTTGTTGGCAGTCCAATACCCGACTTGTCGCGATTGACCAAGTATTCCCTTCTTTCAGGGCTTGGCAACCCATCAAAGTCCGCCAATACAACTAGGTGCCGGAACCCATTTACCAACACCCACTTCTCCCTTTTTCTCTTGTCCTAGGGCTTGACATCCCAACTAAGTCATCAACACAGGGCTTGGCATCCCTTACAAAAGACTTGCCAGTAGCTGCATCATCAGCAACATTGGGCTTGGCATCCCGCTGAAAGTCACTTCCACCCCTGGGTTCCAATGCCCACATTTCCGGAACCTGCATAGCTCTATCCATTATCTCTGCAACCCCAGAGCGAACCCGTGAAGATGAATCAGCATGACTATGGGTAGAAGGACAGCTCTCAGATCTCTCCTCTCAACCCATTTTTTGTCGCCTAAGGGTCACTTCCACCGGACAAGGGAACCGAGTTCCCAAACTCACATGCATGAATGTCCAGGTGGTTGTCTTTTGATGTGAGGTGAGCCATCTTTCATTCCCCTGTAGGTCCAGATAGCACGATTGGGTCAGAACAGCTACCTTGCACAAACTCCATCGCGGGCACCCACCTAAAGACCCCTATACAAAATCAACAAAACGAAATACCAAAAAAAGGAGTCACCAGAAAACGTCCCAACCTTTCCACACAACACAGCATAGATATTCATGGATAAGGGGAAGGAACAACACTCCTTCTCCACCTTTGAGAACTAACGTATAATCAAGTGTGCAAGTAAATCAGCCGGTTGCCGGGTAAATCAGCCGGCCACCGCCACCACTACCCAAGGATGGTCAACACCTCAACGCAACCCAAGCTAGAACGCCAACTATTCCATGCAGGAACGACGAAAGCTCGCCCGCATACGCCACCTAGCTCAGACCGTTGGATGCCCAGACCACGACCCGCACAAGACCAGACGTCACGCGGAAAAATCAGTCGGTTGCCGGGTAAATCAGCTGGCCACCGGTACCCAGGTACAGCCGACTCCACAACACCCCCCGAAAACCATACATAGATGTATGGATCGGGCGTTTAACCGGCCCGCCACCGGCAAACCGGTAACAAAACCCGGTTGCCGGCACCCCGAAGCCCATACTTAGACTTATGGATCGGGCGGTTAACCAGCCCGCCACCGGCAAACTGGTAAGAAAACCTGATTGCCGGCACACCGAAAATCATACTTAGACATATGGATTGGGCGTTTAATCGGCCCGCCACCGGCAAACCGTTAAGAAAACCCGGTTGCCGGTTCCCCGAAAACCATGCTAAGACGTTTGGATCAGGCATTTAACAAGCCCACCACCGGCAAACCGGTACGAAAACCTGGTTGCCAACAACCCGAAAACCATACTTAGACGTATGGATCGGGAATTTAACCGGCCTGCCATCGGCAAACCGGTAAGAAAACCCGGTTGCCGGCACCCCGAAAACCATACTTAGACGTATGGATCGGGTGCTTAACCGGCCAGCCACCGGCAAACCGGTAAGAAAACCTGGTTACCGACACCCCGAAAAACATACTTAGACGTATGGATCGGGCATTTAACCAGCCCACCACCGGTAAACCAGTAAGAAAACCCAGTTGCCGGCAACCCGAAAACCATACTTAGACGTATGGATCGGGCGTTTAACCTATCCGCCACTGGCAAATCGGTAAGAAAACTCGATTGCCGGTTCCCCGAAAACCACGCTTAGACGTATGGATCGGGCGTTTAACAGGCCCGCCATCGGCAAACCGATAAGAAAACCTGGTTGCCAGTTCCTCAAAAACCATGCTTAGACGTATGGATCGGGCATTTAACCGGCCCGCCACCGGCAAACTGGTAAGAAAACCCAGTTGCCGCTTCCCCGAAAACCATGCTTAGACGTATGGATTGGGCGTTTAACCGGCCCACCACCGGCAAACCAGTAAGAAAACCCAGTTACCGACACCCCGAAAACCATACTTAGATGTATGGATCGGGCGTTTAACCGGCCTGCCACCAGCAAACCGGTAAGAAAACCCGGTTGCCGACACCTCAAAAACCATACTTAGACGTATGGATCGGGCATTTAACCGGCCCACCACCGGCAAACCGATAAGAAAACCTGGTTGACGGTTCCCCGAAAACCATGCTTAGACGTATGGATCGAATGTTTAATCGGCCCGCCACTGGTACCTAGGTAAGGCCGACTCCTCAACACTCCCCGAAAACCATATTTAGACATATGGAACGGGCGTTTAACCGGCCCGCCACCGGCAAACTGGTATGAAAACCCGGTTACCGGCACCCCGAAAACCATACTTAGAAATATGGATCGGGCATCTAACCGGCCCGCCATCGGCAAACCGGTAAGAAAACCAGATCGCCGGCACACCGAAAACCGTGCTTAGACGTAGGTATCGGGCGTTTAACCAGCTCGCCACCGGCAAACCGGTAAGAAAACTCGGTTGCCGGCACCCCGAAAACCATACTTAGACATATGGATCGGGCGTTTAACTGGCCCGCCATCGGTAAACCGGTAAGAAAACCCGGTTGCCGGTTACCCGAAAACCATGCTTAGACGTATGGATCGGGCATTTAACCGGCCCGCCACTGGTACCCAGGTACGGCTGACTCCTCAACAGTCCCCAAAAACCATACTTAGACGTATGGATCGGGCGATTAACTGGCCCGCCAACGGCAAACTGGTAAGAAAACCCGGTTGCCGGCACCCCGAAAACCTTACTTAGACGTATGGATCGGGCGTCTAACAGGCCCACCACCGGCAAACTTGTAAGAAAACCCGGTTGCCAGCACCCCGAAAACCATACCTAGACGTATGGATCGGGCGTTTAACCGGCCTGCCAACAGCAAAACGGTAAGAAAACCCGATTTCCGGCACCCCGAAAACCATACTTAGACGTATGGATCGGGCGTCTAACCGGCCCACCACCGGCAAACCGGTAAGAAATCTCGATCGCCGGCACACCGAAAACCATGCTTATACGTAGGGATCGGGCGTTTAACCAGCCCGCCACCAGCAAATCGGTATGAAAACCCGGTTGCCGGCACCCCGAAAACCATACTTAGACTTATGGAACGGGTGTTCCCGCTACTAGCAAATCGGTAAGAAAACCCGGTTGCTGGCACCCCGAAAACCATACTTAGACGTATGGAACGGGCGTTTAACCGGCCTACCACCGGCAAACCGATAAGAAAACCCGGTTGCCAGCACCCCGAAAACCATACTTAGACGAATGGATCGGGTGGCTAACCAGCCCAAATGTAACGTCACAAAGGTACGACGTGACCACTCACTGCGTTTGTCGCAGCTTTTCAAATAGTAACCACGTGAAGCATCACGTCACCAGCCGGTCCCGCAAGGCGACAACCATGTGGACAGCCGGCGAAGAAGTAACATCACAAAAGGATGAGGTGACTATTCACTGACACGATGACTTTCGAGAGGGAACACGTGAAGCTTTCACGTCACAGGTTGCCGGCTCCCACAAGGTTGTTGCTGCGTAACTGGCCGACCGAGAGCTAAAACGTGAGGAGAAGCGCCACTCGACGCCGACACAGCTTTCGGACACGGTATGCAAATGCCTTCCACCCTATCACCTGGTTGCCGACTCCCATGTGGTGGCTGCCGTACAACCAGCCGGCTAAAACATAGCGTCCCTCGATCAAGCGACCGAGGGTGTAAGTCTGACCCTTTTCCACGATTAGCGACAGATGATTCACAAAGTGTGAAATCTCGCACTGCTTACCATTCACGCATGGAGGGGCATTCAACCCTAGGATGTCGGTTTCCTTTCCCGAGTTCATACAACCTCACCTAGGGAGGGGCATTTTGTTGACCCCCATGCTCGAAACGAACCTCAAAAGGAAGGGGGGGCGAGCTCCCCAAAATCCCCATTTGGCGAAAATGGTTGGGGGAGGCAGCCGGCTAGCCACCGGCCACCGCCTACCCAAAACCCCCATTTGGCACAAAAGGTGGGGGGATGTAGCCGACTAGCCGCCGGCAAGCCGCTTCAAGGAAGCAGCACCCAGATCCCAAAAACCCACTTTTGGTGCAAAAGTAGGGGGGACGTAGCCGGCAAGCTGCTTCAAGGAAGCGGCACCTGGATCCCCAGAAACCCGCATTTGGTGCAAATGTTCGGGGGTATGTAGCCGGCTAGCCACCGGCAAGCCGCTTCAAGGAAGCTACACCCAGATCCCCTAAAACCCCCATTTGGTGCAAAAGTCGGGGTATGTAGCCGGCAAACCGCTTCAAGGAAGTGGCACCCGAATCCCCTAAAACCCTAATTTGGTGCAAATGTTTGGGGGATGTAGCCGGCTAGCCGCCGGCAAGCCGCTTCAAGGAAGCGGCACCCGGATCCCCTAAAACCCCAATTTGGTGCAAAAGTCGGGGGGTATGTAGCTGGCTAGCCACCGGCAAGCCGCTTCAAGGAAGCGGCACCCGGATCCCCAAAAACCCATATTTGGTGCAAATTTTGGGGGGATGTAGCCGACTAGCCGCTGCAAGGAAGCGGCACCCGGATCCCAAAAACCCACATTTTGTGTAGATGTTCGAGGGACCAGCCGGCTTCCGCCTGCCACGTAGCGGCTACCGATTAGCTACCCAGAAAGGAAAGCCAAATCAATTAGGGGGATTCGACGAGATTTAACCATTGAAATCTCGCAAATCAATCAATTACGTGGACCGCGTAATCAAGCCCGGATCACGCTGCCTCCATCTTCGGGTGCCCCCAAAGAAGGAAGGCAACCCCTTATAAAAGGAGCGGCCCCCACATCATTCAGAAGGCTTGAATTTTTTGGAAAAAGGCTGACACCCTCTAGAGAAACGACCGTTCACCGGTTCTGAAGGAGGAAAGCAGTTCGGAGTCCCGACGCCCCTTCACCACACCGGAGCGAGGACTTCCGATCCCCATCGACGACCCCCTACAGGTAAGTCCCTCCACGCTCGCCGTTTTACGTACGTCTTTACGATGCTTTCTCGAGTCCCGACCACATAACACCTTTCCTATGCAAGGGAACGGTCGGAGGACGGACCTGGGTATCATTCCTTCAGAAACATGTCCGAAGGTACCGGTGGCCGCCCTCCTGGCCGAGTGAATCCACCCAGCTCGATCGAGCTCAATTCACTCATGACCCTCCCGGTCGGGTCTTTTTACGTGGAAACTCTAAGTTTCCCAGCAAGCTTTACGAGTTTTCATTCAATCCCCACAAGTCTTTCTCGAGGCCCCGGAAAGATTTCGGGGATGACGCTGTCGGCAAGGAAGCCGGCGGTGGCCGTTCGGGTGTACAAACACGTACGACTCGACAGTGCCCATTTCGTTTCTAAGAGGCGTAAGTCTACCCTCCCGATGCCCCAAAAAGATTTCCGAGATGACACCGCCGACAAGGAAGTTGGCGGTGGCTGTTCGGGTGTAAGAACACGTACGACCCGACGGTGCCCGTTTCTTTTCCGGGAGGCGTAAGTCTACCCACTCGATGCCCCGGAAAGATTTCTGGGATGACGCCGCCGGTAAGGAAGCCAGCGGTGGTTGTTCGGGTGTACGAACATGTATGACCCGATGGTGCCTATTTCTTTTCCGAGAGGCGTAAGTCTACCCTCTCGATGCCCCGGAAAGATTTCCGGGATGACGCCACCGGCAAGGAATCCGACGGTGGCCGTTCGGATGTACAAACACGTACAACCCGACTGTGCCCGTTTCTTTTCCGGGAAGCATAAGTCTACCCTCGCGATGCCCCGGAAAGATTCCCGGGATGACGCCACCGGCAAGGAAGCCGGCAGTGGCCGGTTTCCATTTTTTGGAAAATATAAGTCCTCCGTTAAACCCCATTCTTTAAACAGACATGATTCGCACATATGGTTCGGGGAACCAGCCAGCTTGCCACCGGTAAACTGGTACCAATAGCCGGCCACCGGTTCCCCGAAACCCATCTTTGCGCAGATGGTTCGGGGAAGTAGCCAACTTGCCGCCGGCAAGCCGATACAAATAACCGGTAGCTGGTCCCCCGAAAACCCATCTTTGTGTAGATGGTTTGGGGGTTTAGCCGGCCTGTCGCCGGCCAACCGTTACAAATAACCGGTAGTCGGTCCCCTGAAAACCCATCTTTGTGCAGATGGTTCGGGGGATTAGCTAGCCTGCCGCCGGCCAATCGGTACAAGTAGCCAACAGCCGGCTCCCCGAAAACTGATCTTTTTCTCCCTCATTCACCATTGGACCCAATATGGATCCCCATTTTGTTCAATTCTCATTTGCTTACTCAATTCTCATTTGTTTATTCGATTTTCGTTTTCATCGGAAGGGATAAGGTTATCCCTCTAGACGCCCTGGAAAGTTTTCCAGGGTGGGGCCGTACGTGGCTGAACTGACTATCATGTTTTCCGTTTTAGAGCCGGAGAGAGGCTGGGATCACCCAGGATGTCTGGGGGTGCCTAACACCTTCCCTAACAGTACCCTGAGCCCCGTATCCAGTTCTCTCATATTTTCGTTACATAATTTTACGTCATCCGTATGGTTTTATCGCTTTGATGATGGAAGGACACTTCCCCCATCCGGTTTTCCTTATTTTCTACCCAAAAATAAGGTGGTGACTCCATTCAACGAGCCATCCACCCCACGTGGTGATGCGCTCACACAAACACCTTTCAATTCTCTATACCTCGGCCCATCCGTCGGCGAGGCCGGTGGAAACCCATGGGCTTCCA
>JAMKPZ010011671.1:0-10655 GCA_024699675.1 Amphibolis antarctica | reverse complement strand
GGTTTAAAATGTTCACCTAGTTACTCAACAGAAGAGTAATGGATGAGGACTTAAGGAATGGTAACTACCATATTAGCCCATGTTTGCAATCTGTTGGTGGGTAGAATGAGTTGATTGTCCTGGATAGGGTAAAGGTGGTTGCATGAGGATGTTCTTCATTGTGTGGAGTGGAAACATTTGCAGATTCCATAGGTGTGCATGATTTTTGTTGTGATCGACTTGTGATTATTATTTTTTGCCTGTGTATCATCACTTGTTTAACTTGTTTGCTGGTAGAAATCCAATCAACCAATAGCGTTTGTATGCATTGCATCCTAGTTTCTTGCAGTTAGGGCACAGAATGCTGCTTTCTCTTTGATTGTGGCACCCTTTAACTACCCACTTGATTTAAGAACACGAGTTCACCTTTACAGATGGCAATGGGCTCATATAAAAATTGACTAGTTTGTTATAGCAGAAAATTTTTTAACTAGCTGGCCCATGCAAGAACTTAGCGGTCCTCTCATTGCTTTTCTTAAAAATAGTTCGAATTGCTCCACAAGTGCGGATAACTGAAGATTTGTTTTTATAAATATAAATGTATTTGGAAGTTGCAACTACAATAAAGACGTCAATGTAAAATGAAGTTTATTTTTTAAAAAAAAAGAAACTTTAATTGTGAAGGACGTACAAGTAACGTTTGAAGCTAGACATGATATGCAAGTAAGTGACGGACGTGAGCTGTTGTTATGATACAACCAACATGGTATATATGAACAAGGGAAAGGAAGGTCACGTGAGAGGGCAAGTGCATAAAAATTTGCAAAGGGAAGTTAAGTATCAACCATTCTGTTGTGAAGACGGCCAATCTGTGAGATTCCTTGCTCGTGCTCCTCCATCACTGTAATATTGCTGTTGTTCTTCGAGAACACTCTGCATAAATTCCTCAGTGAGTCGATATTGGTAGGCATGGTCAATGAGAGGTGGTGGGTGGGTGCTCAAATTCCTTTACGGGACTTGGGTAATGTGGCAGCATGGCTGCATTGTCTTGAAATGTGGCAACCTCATCGGTTGCTTGAATTTGAAGGTGAGAGCAATCGTGGGTGCCCTCTATGTCAGCGGCTTAGAGCATTTGGGGCAAGTTCATTCCATCAAACGAGTTTTGTGACATTAGGAACATAAGGAGGCATATGGGATGTATCATGTACAGTAGATGCAAGCCAATGGGATGATGGATGAGAGTAGCTCCGTGGCGGTGTAGGCATGATGCCAGGTAGGGAGATTCTGGCAATCGTTGTGGTCGTCATGTGGGTGGCATGGCCCTCCAATCTACGTCACCATGGGCATGCCCTACCCTTGATTCTATTGAGGCTGTAGAGTGTGGAAATGGTCTTCCGCTAGAGAGCAGGAAGAAGCTAGGTTCACGAGCCAACAGTCGTGTAGTAGAACCCAAATGTCGAAGTGACAAGGCTACAAAGTGAAGTCAAGCTTCCACCAGAGAGTAGGAGGAAGCCAAGTTCACAAGGCGGCAGCCTCATATCGAGGATCCGGTTGTGCAAAGGATCAGGAGCATGTGCGCGAGACCTTAACTTTACGATCTTAAGTCTACAACTTAAGTTTACAGTCATAAGTATACGGAGCTAAGTCTACGGACCAATGTTTAGGTATAAGAAGGCAAGAGTCGAAGATCAACAAAGCGGGTAGTGTGACCCGACTGGTCAGGTGGTAGCCGGCCCAGGTGTACCGGTGGTTGGGTTGCTCCAGCAGCAGCCGATTGGAGACCAAGAGAGGCCAGAGACGACTCGCAAGCAGCAGTAGGTCCTGACAGCCGATTGTGTCGTTGTGGCTACCAACCAGTGATGAGTTCGAGGGTCCCTTTGTATGTTGAGTTTAAGGTTTTCACATGTACCTTATAAATAAGGTTGTAATGTGTCGAGTTGTAATAATGAGTGACAGTGCAAGAGGGAGAGTGTGTGTAGTGAGTTCTTGCGTGAGGAAGCCTATTTGTGACACAAAGATCAAGGTAGTACCAGCACCCCATGGAGTAAGCAGTTTGTCGAACCACATAAATCTGTGTGTCACTTCCTTCTTCCTCCTCCTTCTGTTTTCTTCCACCACAACAAACTGCGAGAGAGAGAGCTAGAGTGTTCTTCGTCGATGAGCAATCCAAGGAGACACGCTTATTGGGATGCATATGGGTTGAGGAGCATCGGGCAACTAGTGACGAGGTCGCAGGGCATTTTTCCCAACAACTAGTATCAAAGCTTCCGGGTCAAGAAGAGAGCGTTGTTGGAGAACACAAAGCAAGAACGCAATCGCAGGTGAAGAAGCCAGCAACCAGGCAAAGCAAGCCGGTACCTAGCTGAATAGAGCAGCATCCGAAGGAGAGTGCCGCTAGGAGCAGGTGGTCGTCAGGAGCAAACGACATCCGACAGGAAGGGCGGCAACAAGCTGTAGAGAAGTGGCAACCGAATAGATCAACCTGACATTCGGAAGAAGTTCGTGATGGCAGAGGAACAGAAGCTAAGCATAGCCAAGTTTGATGGGAAAGATTTCAATTTCTAAAAGATGCAGATGGAAGACAATTTATACTAAAGAGATCTTCACCAACCACTATCGAGAAAGAAGCCGAAGAAGATGGATCAAGAATAGTGGGAGCTTTTGGATCAAAAAGCTCTGCGATTGATTCGGTTGTCGCTAACAAGGAAAATGTTGTTCATCATTGCCAAAGAGACGACAATGGCTAGCATCATGAGGACTCTATCCAACACCTACGAGATGCTAACGACATCTAATAAGGTATTTCTTATGCGTAGACTCTTCAATATGAAGATGTGGGAGGAAACGTTGATGGTCAACCATGTGAACGAGCTCAACACGATACTGACTCAGTTGGACTCAGTAGAGATCGTGTTCGATGATGAAAGTCTAGGCGTTGATACTATTGTCATTGCTACCGGTGAGCTAGTCAGCCATGGTGACTTCCGTGAGCAACTCCTTAGGGCACAGAAGATTGGACATGGGCAGATTACAAATCTGGTGTTGAATGAAGATATCCATTGGAAGAGTAGTAGAGAGGCATTGACATCAATGCTCAGTGTGGATTGTAGGGCACGTAGCAAGTCTAGGGGCCGGAGTTCCGGAAACTAGCAGAAATCATGCGATAAGAGCAAGAACCATGCAAAAATCAAGTACTAGAACTGCAAGAAGTTCGGACACTTCCGATCGAAGTGTTCAGAACCTAGGAGGGTAGATGCTGCTAGGTGAGCCGGGGTGAACATGCTGGCAGACAAAGAAAGAGACGCCTTGATTTGTTGTGTTGACAATTTGATCGACACATGGGTAATGGACTTAGGAGCATCGTTCCATATGACATACCAAAAGGAGCTTTTGCACAACTACCGTGAGATGTCAGTACAAAAGGTATACTTAGCCAACAATTCAAGTTTGGATGTTCTTGGACAAGGCAAAGTCCGAATCCAAAAAAAATAAGGACTATGGAGACTTCAGGAAGTGAGGTATGTCCTAGATTTGGCTAAGAATCTGATTTCCGTCAATCAGCTTGACAATGAGGGTCACCATGTCGGGTTTGGCAGCGGTAAGTGGAAGGTAACCAAGGGTATCTGAGTAGTTACATCTGACTAAAGGACCGGAACCTTGTATCTCACAGGAGGCAAGGCGAAAAGCCAGTCAATAGTGGCAATAACCGCCATAGAGGTGTCTATGTAGTGGTACTACCAATTGGGACACATGGGCGAGAAGGGATTGAAGGTGTTGGCAATTGGCAAAAGGATTCCAAAATTAAAGGAAGTCTATCTAGAGAGCTGTCAGAGCTACATCTTAGGGAAGTAGAAGAGAGTCAACTTCTTAAGGGAAATATACGAGCCAAAACCAGGTAAGTTGGACCTAGTTCACATGGACGTGTGGGGGCCGACACCCAACCCCCATCTGTTCATTAGGTGGATCCCAACACTATGTCACGTTTATCGATGACAATACCCAAAAGGTCTAGGTGCACTTTCTCAAGCACAAGTCAGAGGTTTTTCAAGTTTTCAAAAGTGGAAAGTAGAAGTGGAAAATCAGACGGGGAGAAAGGTTAGGTGCATCAGATCAAATAACGGTGGAGAGTACGATGGCAACGAGTTCATCAACTTCTGCAAGAAAGAAGGCATCAGGAGAGTCCAAACGGTACCTGGAACCCCATAGCAGAATGGGGTTGCCTAGAGGATGAACCGAACGTTGAATGAGAGGGCTCGATACATGAGGTTACATGCCAGGTTCTCGAAGTCATTCTAAGCGAAAGCCGTTAGCACGGCGACTTACCTAATAAACCAAGGGCCATTAGTCCCAATTAACTTTTGAATTCTGAAAGAGCTGTGGAGTGAGTAAGAGGTTAGCCTGTCTCATCTACGGGTGTTCAGGTGTTTATTCTATCAACATGTCAGTGAGGACAAGAGGGATAAACTAGACCCGAAATCAAGGAAGTGCTACTTCATTGAGTACGAATAGAATTATCTTAGCTATAGGCTCTGGGATGATGAAGCCAAGAAGTTGATTCGTGCAAGAGACGTCATGTTTGAAGAGAAGTACTTGTACAAGCACAATAGTGTAGAGTCAACTGGGTAGCAACCGAGTAGTAGCACCTAGCTACTAGCCGAAGAATAGCGATAGCTGAAAGTCCAGAGCTAGCTATAGGATGAAGCAAGTTGGGGCCCCTCACAAGTTCTGAACAAGCAAGACAGGGAGCCGGTAGAGGACAACTGGATTTCCAGAGAATAGATCAAGCAGATCTAGGAAATTGATGGTGGGTTTGCCGAAGGCTCAAGTGTGGAGTCAACCGAGCGACAACCGAGTAGAGCCACCTGACAACCGATGAAAGAGGAGTGGCAACCAGAGCAAGAGAGCTAGATGGCTATGCCAGAACCCAAAAGATTGACGAGGGTTTCCAGGGCTCTGGACAGGTATTCACCGTCTTTCAATTACCTACTATTATTAGATGACAGTGAGCTGAGGAGTTACCCCAAGGCAATTGAAGCAGAAGACGCGAACTAGTGGGAGTTAGCTATGAGGGAAGAGATGTGATCCCTAGAAAAGAACCAGACATGACTATTACCCTTCTTTCCACCCAAATGATGGTTGGAGCTATTTAAGAGAATAACAAGTACATGAAAGTTATAAATAAAATATCAGAGTCGCCACCTTATTTTACTAGAAAATAAGGAAAACAAGAAAAGGAAGAGAATGTGCTCTTCAACTCAGGAATGAGATGTAAAATCTCCAAGAAAATCAAAACAAGAGGTCTGCTACTCAGAGATAGTGAGTAAGGATCCAAGGTACTGGTGGGGAAGGTGTTAGGCACCCCCAGTCTGCCCAGCATAAGTTGGCCTCCTCACTGCAATTGGTGCACAAGCTAACTAAAATGCATGGTGAACCAAAAGGGAAAATCTAGTCATACGATTAGGAGTTTCTCGACATACCCTAATCCAACTAGTCTCAAAACAAAAAGGAAATATAAGAAGCAAAAATGTAGCCAATAAGAAATCAGAAGACTCAACCAAAGAATAGTAAATTCATCCTAGGGCCACGCGAGGACTCTAAGGAGTCAGGTCTCGGGGCACTTGCTACGAAAACTAGAAAATTCAGCCAAAAAATTGATAAATCTATCCGGGGGCCACATAAGGACTCAAGGAGTCAGGTCTTGGGGACTCACCAAGGTGGCGATAAAAAGAGGTGGAAATCTGGTGAAAACGAGCAGAAATCTGATAAATTCATCTGAGGGCCACACGAGGACTCAAGGAGTCACACTCGCTGAGATGGCAATAAAAAAAGGCAAAAATCTAATAAATCCATCTAGGGGCCGCATGAGGACTCAAGGAGTTAGGTCTCGGGGCACTCGCTGAGATGGCAGTAAAAAGAGGTAGAAATCTAATGAAAATAGGCAAAAATTTGATAAATCCATCTAAAGGCCGCACGAGGACTCAAGGAGTCAGGTTTTGGGGCACTCACCGAGATGGCAATAAAAGGAGGCCAAAATCTGGTGAAAACAAGCAAAAATCTGATAAATCCATCTAGAGTCCGCACGAGGACTCAAGGAGTCAAGTCTCAGGGCACTCACCAAGATGGCGATGCACAAATGAGCATCGAGCGGTGGCGTAGAGGAAGAGAAAAATGGAAAAATGTAGGGGAAGTCTACCAACCTTGGCGAAACTTCTGCCCACCTCTGGTCGAAGCCATGGACGACTAGGGAAAAAGGAAAAAAAAACTTGCAACCACAAAACAACATGCAAAGTAATGAGATGTACGTGTAATTCCTCCCTTACTTAAGCAAGGAAAACACCCCCACTCAAGGAAAAGTTGATAATTCCTCCCTTACTCTAAGTGATGTATGTGTAAAACATGAAGGAGAGGGGGACCGAGGGTGATCCCCGAGAGAGGAATGGGAAGTTGGACAAACAAGTAGTCACCATCAGGGAAGTTGGATCACCTGGACACTCGAATAGCAGCGGGATCGAAGAGTTGACCCTCCCCGTAGTGGCAAAGAGGGATCAATTTATAAGCTAAGATCATAATGTTTCGCGAAGTTGGATTGTCGGACATAGGAAGGCCAAGTGTCATACACGTTACATTGACTGGGCGATAGTTGGGCTCGCCGCACTCCTGGAATCATCTAAAGGTGTTGACACTCTAGGTTGGAATTTCACCTTTCTAGCCAGAATTCTGCCTCCTCTACCGCCAATTCTCACTGGTTCATTGCAGTAAGTCTCCAAGCGCTCTAAAAACGACCCACGCAAAGGGGCGGAATTTCACTATTTTGATCGAAATTTGGTCATCTCTATCGCAGAAGATCGAAAATTCGTACTTGTGTGGTCAGTTGCTTGGAGACTGGTTTCACTCCCTTGGGAGGTGCATCAAGAGTGACTGGCAGGGCCAAACATCTGCCTTATAGGCCAGAAATCCACCCACCTACCATCGAACGACTAGTCCATTTTGGGACTGGTGTCTCAGCTGCAATTCTTCTGGAAAGTACATCAGACATGGAAATAAGATTGGACTTACACCTTTAGAAGGTGCATCAGAGATGACCAAAAATTGAACTTACGCCTCTGGAAGGTGCATCAGAGGTGGCTAGCAAAATTGGACTTACGCCTCTAGAAGGTGCGTTAGAGGTGACCAGTAGGATTGGACTTACGCCGCTAGAAGGTGTGTCAGAGGTGGCCAGAAATATGGATATCTACGACGTGGCAGGAATGCTAGCTATCGACATGTAACTGGGTCGAGGAAACGGCTACCGGCTGCATGAGCCGAGTGGCACACCACTCCCTCTTCCATCTTGGGAAGAACGGTTGGCGTGCACAGTAAGGACACGACTAGGGTATCGGCTACTGGCGTGTGGCCGGGTCGGGGCAGCGGCCACCGACTGCATGAGCTAGCTGGTGCATTGCTCCCTCTTTCGTCATCGAAGTTTGCAAGTGTTACCCTACAGCTAACCGTAACATTACGAACTTTATTCTACAATGGGCCGTAACATTATGGACATTTACTCTACAACGAGCTGTAATATTACGAACCTTACTTTATAACTGGCCCAAACAAAAACGGAAGTGTCATTAACCAAGCATTGATAAAAACAAAACTTCCGGCTAACTAGCAATCATTAGACGAGTAATGGGTTTGTTACAAGGGGTATGAGGCGGAAGAAGAAATGAGACTTCTGCCTGGGTGGTCTGGCTTCTGGCTGATACAATCAAAAATCGGCTCGAACTTCTAAGGTGCCTTGGCTGGCACCTAGGAGTACAACACTTAACTAGACCCCGAATCGTGAGAGGTCGAATGTTTGGCCTAGACTAACCACGATGCCAACTGCATATCCCCAAGTATGAGGGGTCAACAATGGCAAATAACTCCATTACCAAAAGATAAGAAGGCACTTGGCAGCAAGTGGGTGTTCAAACTGAAGGAACAACCAGACGGCAGTAAGAAATACAAGGCCAGACTTGTTGTCAATGGGTACCAACAGGTTCAGGACATTGATTACATGGAGGTGTTCTCTCTGGTAGTCAAGATGACCACGATGAGGTCCATCCTAAGTATAGTGGCAGTCGAGGATTTGTTCCTGGAACAAATGAACGTAAAGATGGTGTTTCTTCACGGTGATCTAGACGAGGAGATCTACATGCAACAACTGGATGGGTATGCGAAAATTGGCAGTGAAGCAGGACTAGTCTACAAATTGTAGAAAAGTCTGTACGGGTTGAAGCAAGTGTCGAGGCAGTGGTACAAGAAATTCGATAACTTCATCTGTACCTTGGGCTTCAACAAGTGTAATACAGACTACTGCTGCTACATCAAGAGGATGAAAGAGTGTTATGTCATTCTACTAATCTACGTAAATGACATGTTAATTGCAAGCTCCAACATGGAGGAGATCCGAAAGCTGAAGGGGCAGCTTAGCTGGAAGTTTGATATGAAGGACATGGGCGAGGCCCAACAGATCCTTGGGATGCGGATCATCCAAGACAGGAAAATTGGCACATTAAGGTTGAATCAGGAGAAGTACGTGGAGAAAATACTTAAGAGATTCAACATTTTAGATGAGAGGAAGATAAATCTTCCACTAGGAGCCCACTTCAAGCTATCGAAGATGCAGTCACCATGCACGAAGTGGGAATGGGAGGAGATGACCCAGATCCCGTATGTCGATGTCGTGGGCAACCTTATGTATGCCATGACTTGCACCCAGTCGGACATCGCACATGCCATCAGGTTAGTCAGCAAGTTCATGAGCAATCCGGGTGTCAAGCACTGGCATGTCGTGAAGTGGATACTATAGTATCTACGGGAAACCTCTAAATGTGATCTGTGCTACTAGAGGGGGTCAATGGAGTTGATGGGTTTTTGCAACTCAGATCTGGGTGGAGACATAGATAAGTTCTGGAGCACCTCAGGGTACGTATTTACCATGGGAGGTATGGCTGTGAGATGGAGATCCAAGCTGCAAGGCATGGTTGCCCTCTCCACCATCGAGGCAAAATACATGGCCATTACAGAAACAGCAAAGGAGATAATTTGGCTGGAGAACCTACTAGCTGAACTCGACCACTGACAAAACCATAGTGTGTTGTACTGCGATAACTAGTCTGCCATCTACTTAGCAAAAAACCTGAAGTTTCACTCTAGATCCAAGCACATAAGGATGAGGTACCATTTCATCCAAGAATAGATCAAAGAGGGGAGCTTGAATCTCCAGAAGGTGAAGGGAGCAAAGAACGCTGCAGATATGTTCACCAAGGTAATGACGATGAAGAAGTTGAAACTCTACATAAGTCTCATCTGTCTCCAAGGGACATGAAGCATGGAGATGGGTGCTGGTTGCGGAACCCTCAACAAGTGCTACAGGAAGCCAAGAAATTACTCGAAAGACAATCTCCAAGTAGGAGATTGTTGAGGCTGTAGAGTGTGGAGACGATCTTCTACCAGAGAGTAGAAGGAAGCCGGGTCCACGAGCCAACAGTTGCATAGTAGAACCTGGATGTCAAAGTGACGAGGCTGCAAAGTGAAGTCAGGCTTCCACCAAAGAGCAAGAAGAAGCCAGGTTCACAGGGTGGTAGCCTTGTATCGGGATCCGGTTGTGCAAAGGACCAGGAGCATGTGCGCGAGACCTTAACTTTACGGCATTAAGTCTACAGCTTAAGTTTACGATCATAAGTATACAAAGCTAAGTCTACAGACCGGTGTATAGGTACGAGAAGGCAGGAGCCGAAGATCAGCAAAGTGAGTAGTGTGACCCAACTGGTTAGGCGGCAACTGACCCAAGTGTACCGATGGCCGGGTTGCTCCAACGACAGCCAGTTGGAGACCAGGAGAGGCCAAAGACGGCTCGCAAGTGGCAACTGGTTGTGTCGTTGCGATTGTCGGCTAGTGATGAGTTCGAGGGTCCCTTTGTATGTTGAGTTTAGAGTTTTCACGTGTACCCTATAAATAGGGTTATAACATGTCAAGTTGTAACAATGAGTGACGACATAAGAGGGAGAGTCTATGTGTAGTGAGTTCTTGCGTGAAGAAGCCTATTGGTGGCACGAAGATCAAGGTAGCACCAGCACTCCATGGAGTAAGTAGTTTGCCAAACCACATAAATCCGTGTGTCACTTCCTTCTTCCTCCTTCTATTTTCTTCCACCACGACAAACTGCAAGAGAGAGAGAGAGATAGAGTGTTCTTCGCCAATGAGCAATCCAAGGAGACACGCTTGTTGACACGCGTATGGATTGAGAAGCATCGAGCGACCAGTGACAAGGTCATGGGGCATTTTTCCCAACAGATTCATGGACTCGTAAATGCCATGGTCCCTATGCAAGCAAGCAAGGGAGTGATGTGTGCAACTTGGGATTCGAATGGAACAACGTGCGCACCTTGGTGCAATTAACAGATTCATGGACTCATAAATGTCATGATAAGCTCTCCTCGGTTGCTACCAATATTAAGCCTTAGCAAGAATGGCAAGTTGTGAAAAAGAACAAAAATCCCATTGATATGGCTTGAAACTCGAGTTCCAATCAACAGGGCATAGGTCTCTCCGTCCATAAGGAGATTGATACTCTCGATCCTAAGGTTTCTTCCCCACATGCCCAACTGGAAAATGTATCAATGGTTGAGAATATTCCTCATAAAACGTCTGAT
>JAMKPZ010011293.1:0-12170 GCA_024699675.1 Amphibolis antarctica | reverse complement strand
GTCCACCAAAATGGAATCATCTTCGTTGAAATCCCCACGTAGCAATCCTTTTGATATTTCATTCTCAACAGTTTGTTGGATGACCCTCTTAACTGGCCTAGCTCCGAAGTTGGGGTTAAATCCCAAGGTTCCAAGCAAATCAACTACTTCCCTAGTGTAGTGGAGTCGAATATTCTTTTGTGTTAGTCTATCCCTCACACGGTTCAGCTGTGGAAAGCAAGCAGGGAAACAACAAGAAACTTTTTTAGCAACCCACGGTACCAAAACAAAAAGGCAAAGCAATGTAATGAAAGAAGCGAAGGCTTCTATAAAGGAGAGATAAATAGAAATGTGTGTTTTATCGAAAAAAATTAATTTTACGGAATTATAATCATATGAATAATGCTAACAATAATCATTCAAACAATTATAAAATGAACAAGGAATAAAAAGAGAGAAGGAATATTTATAATGGTTATTCTAACATCATGCTTGAGGCTGTATTATGTTTTGATGTTTTTCAAATTTACGTTGCAACTCTTACAAATAGGCACAACCTTACCTTCAAAGTATTTTCTAAGAACACACCTTAACCCTTATAATCAAGACACCAATCCGTCTTCTTACCTTACCAAACGCACATTTAGTCTTTCCTCCACGCCATCAAAAGAACATCCATGCAACCTGTTGGCACCCCCAAGAACCTAGGTTTCACAAGCTTAGCTTCAATCAACACGTATGCTAGAGCTTTTTGCCCTTGAAGGCTTTTCTAGATGCAAATGATGTGCACATCGCTTGTATGCAAATTGAAATGCAGGGAGAGGGAGCATTAAAAGTAACGAATATGTGGGTATGAGAGATGTGAGTGCAAGTGTCCAAAACTATATAGATTATGTAGAACTAATCTCTATAGAAAACCTTAATTCTGTCCTAATGTTCATTAAAATCGGTTGACCAACCCTTGATCAATTGATTGAAAGTTCCCAATGTTTGATTACTTATTTTTCCATAGCAAGCAACATCTACAAGCCATAGAGTAGATTGGCTAACTGAAAGTCTCAGGGGAAGATTTTTTGATAATCCAACCTATTTTCAGATAATCTGAAAAAATACTTTCAAACAAATATGTTCAGTTAACCAAGTTTTGGTGAATGACAAACTTACACAAAATGAATCAAGTATGATCAGTTGACTGTCCTTAACATTAGATGGTTATTCATCTAATTCAAAATCTTCCTATACCCCTTCTACCTCTCGTAACAACTGATGGATAGTTATCCCTTTCTCAAATAATAGTACATGCAGAAGAACCACAAAATTGACTTCAGCCCACAACTCTTAAACATATGACCAGCTTGATATTATTTTAAAGATTTCAACTTTGTGTATAATAATTGACACAGGGTACATGATTAAAGAAAACAGAGCAGAAAACTTGAAGTACAAAGCTCTTCCTTGGTTTCACTTCCATTTTTTCTTCATCCTTTGCACATTTGGTTTTCCATTTTTAGGAATTTTCCATTTTCCAGATCTCTTAATTTATTTCTGTTGCATTTGTTGGCATTTGATTTTACGTGGTATTTTTTCTAAAAATACAACAATTAAGGCACAACCCCACTAATATAAATCCAGACCTAAACCCTCAACACCACTAATATGAATCCAGAACTTATAGATTTTTTCCATATTTTGACAATGTATAAAATTATAGTAAGATTTCACTATAATATAGTTATTGCATGATTTGGATCCTACCATATTCTAATATATCTCAACCAAATTATCACCATGGAACAAAAAGTCATAATCAATGAAAATGGCAAGTTTGGATGCAAATGGAATTGGCTAGCAAAAGTTTCAAATATTGACATCAAGTTCTAGAAATTAGGTGGACCACAACTTAAAGTTGAAGCTTGTGCAGCATATACATATGAAAACAATTAGGCCAAATAAAATTGAATTTCAAAAAATTAAAAACAACAAAATTATTCAAGAAAAGGTAAACAGGAAATAAAGGAATCGCACAAAATCATATGTCATTTTCCTATCCATTTAATCAATTTTAAAAATCTGTCAATTGACTCCATAAATTGGGAAAAAAGTTATTCTCTCCAACATAAATATCATCTCATGATCTTATCAAATAAAAGAGTACTTAAAATAAATAAAGATATTCCTTAATATGAAAGTAAACAAAATGGCGTACCTGAATCTCCACAATTTTGCTTATTTCTATCAAATCTAGAGGCTGGAAGACAATATACTCATCAATTCGATTCATGAATTCAGGACGAAACGTTTGCAATGCTAATTCCACAACCTGCTTTCTCATAATTTCATAAACTGTATCCTTCGTATGATTCATGCTTTGAAGAGTTTCTAAGATATGATGAGAACCAATATTTGATGTCATTATAACTACACAATTTGTAAAATTAACTAGTCTTCCTTGTGAATCAGTTACTCTACCATCATCCAACAACTGCAAAAGAATGTTGAACACATCATGATGTGCCTTTTCTATTTCATCAAAAAGAACAACTGAATAAGGTCTTCGACGAACAACTTCAGTCAACTGACCTCCTTCCTCAAAACCAACATAACCTGGTGGAGCTCCAACTAAGCGAGAAACTGCATGTTTTTCCATATACTCACTCATATCTATCCGAACAAGAGCATTTTCAGTATTAAACAAATAAGATGTAAGTGCTTTTGCCAATTCTGTTTTACCAACACCAGTAGGCCCCATGAACATAAAACTTGCTATAGGTCGATTAGGATCAGAAAGTCCTGCCCTAGAACGACGGATTGCATCAGCTACTGATTTAACAGCAATCTCTTGACCTATCACCCTTTTGTGAAGTACCTGTTCTAGTGAAATTAATTTTTCTCTCTCAGATTGTTGAAGATTTGAAATTGGAATACCAGTCCATTTACTCACAATTTCTGCAATGTCTAGATCTGTAACCTCTTCTCTGAGTAAGGAATTGCCTGACTTTTGGAATTCAGAAAGATTTTTTTCAGCTTCATTGAGTTCTTTTTGAAGAGAAATTAGTGTTCCATACTTGAGTTCTGCAGCATGATTCAAGTCATATTCACGTTCAGCAGCTTCCATCTCTAGATTCACCCGATCAATCTACAACATACAAAGAAAAAGATGGTTACAAACATCTAAAGAAAAAATATTTACAACAAAAATCTAATAGATACCTCCTCTTTGATTGATGGTATTTTAGTCATGAGGGCCTTTTCATGTTCCCAATATTGTGTAAGATCAGTTTGCTTCTTTTTAAGCAAAGACAAATCAGCTTCCAACTTGTTCAATCGTTCTTTCGATGCCTTATCAGTATCATCCCTGAGTAGAGAAAGTTTCTCCATCTCTAACTTAATAACAGCCCTATCAACTTCATCCAACTCATTGGGCTTTGATGTAATCTCCATTTTCAACTTTGAAGCTGCTTCATCAATGAGATCAATGGCTGCAAAATTCAAAAAAAAGAAAACATTTTTGTCATTATATGAGTTGATGTTATTGCATGACTTGTATAGACCAATAATAAATACTATATAGTTACCTTTATCAGGCAAAAATCTCTCTGTAATATACCGATCTGAAAGAACTGCTGCAGAAACAAGGGCACCATCTGAAATTTTGACCCCATGATGAAGTTCATACCGCTCCCTCAATCCACGAAGAATGGAAATTGTATCTTCTACAGATGGTGGACCACAGTAAACCTGTTGAAATCTACGTTCTAAGGCAGGATCTTTTTCAATGAATCGCCTATATTCGTTCAATGTAGTTGCACCAATACAATGGAGCTCTCCTCGACCTAGCATAGGTTTCAACAGGTTACTAGCATCCATAGCTCCACCAACAGCTCCTGTAAAAAAAATAACTAGTAAGAAATAATTGGGTTTTCCTTTATTTGCATCCTTAACATAGGAAATGAAATTCTTTTACAAGATTGTTAGAGTGAATCTTTTAGATTCATGAATAAACAAAAGTATTAACAAAATTTCTCTTTTAATTTTAACGGTATTTGCTTATCAATAACACTCCAAAAGTATTTCTCCACTCCATTTACCTTACTTTAATGCTATAAACAATATCCACCATAATTGCTTCATTGCTACTTATTATAGATTCTAAGTATATACTTACAATGTTACTCTTACTTTCATTGATCCTACATTCCTAATATTTAATTTTTGATCTACTCAATTTAAATCCTTTAAACTCCAGAGTATTTCAAAAATAATTCTAATTTAGAATTAATACCTAACGTACTTTTATTAAATAAAACTTCATCATCAACGAATAACATATATCTCTCCATATTCCCAGGATACCACATAACCCAATAGTTATATCAACATTATGAGTCAAAGAGCTTTTAAATATTGTATTCATAGAAACAAACCTGCACCAACAATTGTATGAATCTCATCAATGAATAAAATAATTTGACCACTTGAAGCACTGACATCCTTCAACACAGCCTTCAGTCTTTCCTCAAAGTCTCCTCGAAATTTGGCACCAGCAATTAATGAACCCATGTCCAATGAAACCAACTAGACATAAGCAAATAATCAACATATTGCATAATAAAAAAACCAATTCTAGAAACTTAAAGGATAGATACACGTGGAATAATTGAACTTCAAAATTAAACTTAAAAGTAACAAAAAATAAGGAGAAAGTTTCGTGCATGATATAAAATGAATGAAAATTCAAGTTTGGAAAACTACATGCATACTGTCTGCCTAGCTGACAATTCTAACAAAAGATGTAAGTATGGGCCAAGAGTGTGTATGGTAATGATTATTTCTAACGTACAGAAATACATGGAACTTTTTAATAATCAGTATCAAACATATTATTTATACGCCAACTTATTTCTATTTACCGACTCAAAAGTGATATAGTTTAAACTAAAAACGTTGAATAAGAAAACAGGGTTCTGCAACTTCTTTGAAAATGTCAATTTTTTTCATATAATAGATTAAAATAATCATCACCAAATAAACCCTATTCATACTAAACTTTCTACAGATATATGAGAGGGAATATTACCACGTGGTTTAATGGAGAAAGAAGATCCAAACCAAGGACATAAGGTCAGACATGAATTTTGGTTGGGCAAACCTCTTATTGTTTTAGAGAATGAGAAAAGGATAGGCAATATGACACTAATTTCAGACATCTTATGTAATAACAAACTCCCTTCGAAAGTTCAACTAGTCCAGTTCTAGATTCCTTAACAGTAGTAACTTAAGGGATCTCAATATTTGATAACTAGCATCCTAAATTGAAAATTGAGACCACGATCTGCATTTCGGGGCTATCCAGAGAGTGTTGTTGAGCAAACTGCTATGTATATAGCACCACTGTAATCCTTTAGGACCTTTACCATTGTGTATCACTAGAGCAATAAAATTTAGAGAATCCAATTAAGAACAGAATATTCCATAAATTATTAGTAATTAGCAAGACAGATGTGTAGGTGCAACAGAAACGCAAATCATACATACCTTTCTATTTAATAAAGTTTCAGGAACATCCCCTCTCACAATACGTTGAGCTAATCTGTAAATTAAATCACAACAAAAGATAATAATCTTAAACATATTAGTTTGAACCATAGCAACATTAACACTTGACCATATCTAATGATGAAATGATCAAAAAATTCAATTGAAAAAATATAGTCGCTTTCTCATGACTTCAAAATAATTGAAATGTAAACAACAAACTTAAAACTAATTGGATGTGAGTAAAGAAGTTTCTCTTTATATATGTATGTTTTGTCTTTATTTTTCTAATGTGATACTATTTAATAAGACATGACACGTATAGTCTCTCTTTTCCTATTACTTGTCTCATGTATCTTACGTCATTTCATCAGTTTTAATGCTAAGAGTTAATCATGTGAATGGTCAAATTAACCTAGGGATATTTCAGTTACATTTGAGAATGATATTAGTTCCCTGGAATATTTTGTAGTCAGGATTTCGAGCAAGATTGTTGCCAAACACATCTTACACTACAAATTTTAAGGCGAATCCTAAAAATTTTGAACATTATTCCATAATTCAATTTTCCAAAATCATAGAATCAAGAAAAAATTCGATTCCAGCTTATTTTTCCAATGTTGTTACTTTGAAATTAATTTAGAGTTACGATTTTACAAAAAATTTCCTCTCTAAAATTATATCCAAACCATACATAACAAATATGTAGTGAGGGTATTAAGATAAATTCAAGTATAACAAGGAAATATTAAGAATTGTCAAAAATAATAAAGGTGTTGCAATAGAAAACACTAAAAATAATCATGATAAAGCTAAAATGACGGAACTTCAAATGTGAAGCCCCAGCTCTTACTACTATTGAAAACTTTTACCATGAAGTACCTATGTCACAAGATATAACCAGATAAGTGATAATAAAACCAAAAATAATGTGAAATAATAAGATAACAGTAGAAATACCCTTCAGCAATTGCTGTTTTCCCAACACCAGGTTCACCAATAATAACAGGATTGTTTTTCGTCCTCCGAGATAATATTTGGATACAACGCCTTATTTCATCATCACGACCAATAACAGGATCCAGCTTTCCACCTTTGGCAAGTTCTGTCAAATCATTGCCATACCTCTCTAAAGCTTGATATTTACTTTCAGGATCTACAATCCAAAAAGCACTTGTGCATTAGAGCACAAATTTTACCTGGAGATATGAGCTTAGAATGCTAGATCTTGTCATATTTACTAAGGATCTGTTTAAAAACGCTTTTGAAGCCGCTTCAGTGTTAACTAGCTCCAGCAATTGTGTCCTCTAAATGTTGTCCCAGATGAGATATATCACTCACAATTGTGTCCGCTTTTGGACTAGCTGATTAGCCTTAGGGAAATAAAAGATACAAAAATTCAATTTTCCTCACAATGTTGGGCTTAGTAGGTTTTTTCTAAAGTTGTATTCAACGTCATCCATTATTCATAATGAAAGACAAAATTCATTTACAAGAAACGTCATCCATATCACCTCCATTTTCGATTAAAGTATACATTACCGAATAATCCATAGATGCACAAATAAAAGTTTAGATGCATTTTCATTCATGTTGGATATATGCATGTTATATGTGCTGGATACATAAATGCTGATTTTGCTGTTTGAAATATTTCTGTCCATTAAATATTGTAGATTGTTAGCACTATTAACAACAATAGTAGAGTCGGCCACATGAATTCTTTTCCTTCATATATTTCTATCTATTGTAAAATTTACAATTAAATTACAAAAATTTACATCTTTTCGTTAAATTCTTAACTAAGTAGTTTTAGACCTTTCTTTACTTATTTTAGTTTCTTCTATACTAATTAATTCTCTTCTGATACATTACTGATACATCTTTTGACTTCTTAAGGATATCACTAAACAACTTAAGTTGATTTCTCCCTTATCTTTAATTGATGCAAATCCTACTCTAGTCCTAATAAAATCATTTTTTAAGTGTTCCTTATAGTATTACCACTCATTCATCTAAGCATTTATATCTCCACAACACTAACTTTTTGCACATTAATCCATAACTCCAACCCATCTAAGTTGAAAAGCTTTTGAGATGAAAGAAGTTAAGGAAAAACAATGAAGGAAACTGGAAACGTGCACTCCACAAGCATTCAAACTCGGAATGGAGAGAATAATGGCAGGAAAACAAGAGAGAAAAAATTTATTGCATTAAACCCTCATGCAATAAAATAAAATACAACTCACACTAGACGTAGTAGCTTTTAAAGGTGACTTCCACTATATTTTTCTTCCGTCTCTCAAGTCTCAACACTCTCTCTTCAAAACATAAAAAGATGCTAACCTCTCTAAACTGGAAAAACACCCTCCCTTTTATACGAGCACAAGTCACCACACGTTAGGCCTCGTGCTCCACTATTTCATGAACTTTGTCAAGAAAAACCTGTAGAGTAATCTCCCAACAAACTTTGTGATTTACAAGAAACACATCTATAAATCTACACTCAATCACACAACTAAGTTTTCATACGAATTCCAAAAATACTCTACCTACAAGAACAACCCTCACAACAGGCATGCTCGTGACCCAACTTTTTGAAAACTTAGCTTCTTCTTCTATAAAACAGGACACCACATGAACACATTCCTTTCTACGAAAACAAGAGCATTTGCAAACACCCAAAAATCCCATGAACTTGTATCTTCAAGGTTGAGTCTTCCGCGCATGTATAGGGCTTCCCCACAAACCGACCACATGAATAAATTGTCTATACAAACCCCAAATGCCATGTCGTTCCCAATAATAGGTCATCCATTTTCATATCAAACTCTTGAAGCTTCCAATCAATGCAAACTAGTCAAACAAAATCTACATTTGAACTTTGCCCAAATACTCATTCTCAAACAAAATCTACATTTGCCACGTGGCTCGACAAATATTCATCACGTCGTTGAACAATAGCACCTATAGTACACCGATCGATCAAGCCAAACCTATCTTTTGGATGCATCGCACTACCAGTCCATGAACTTGCAAAGCCAATAAACCAACTAGTTGGGCCAAAACCACCTCTAATAGCTCTTCCCCATTGCTCACTAACTCAACATACCAACCAATTGCACCATTCAGTCAAACCGAGCTTCTTCCAATTGCACCACTCTATCATTGCTACTCTAGTATGTCAATCGATTGCACCATCCAATACATTGTCCAACTCTAATCTTACAACAACAAAAATCTCTAGTCATACCACAAACACCTTGGTATACCACTTGATCACACTAAACGATCTTGTCAGGTCTTTCTATTAGAAATGCCAAAAACTATTGGGATCTGATATACGAGTGATGGCACCACCCAGTCACACTAGATCTAAACCACAATAGCATTGGATCTGGCTCCAACTCTTCAAGTCATACCATTGCTTTGTAGTGCATTGATCTACCCTTAACTCTTCAAGCCATACTTTTACTCCACAATGCACTGATCAAGTGCACCAAACTTGAACTCCAATCGCACTGCCACTAATCACACTGCTACACCCCAATGTGTTGTACTACCTACACCGATATGCCATCCAATCACACCGAACTTAGCCCTCGATATACTATGGTACTTGTGAACAATACTAAACCACGATATACCGTCTGGTCACATCAAACCTAAAGTCTGGTATACTAAACCTACGACCAAAGAGCTACAATTTTGCAACTTGACTCCTTTCACTTCTAAACTTTACACATGTCCTATTAATCTAGCCACAAATCACATATGATCATACTTGATAATCCATCATTCTGAATTATACAGTATAATTAAAAAAATAATGAATTTATAGAATTTTCCTTTTATTTTAATGCCATCCTCCTATCACAATACTTCAATGGTAGTTTTCTACTGCATTCACCATACCTTAATTATATGAATAACCAGCATAATTTCTCCATTGCTACTTATTATAAATCATAAGTATTTAAAACTCTTAATTTTATAAATCTCATGGCCATCTAATTATAAACCCGCATCAGTATTTTTATTTTTATTGAACAAACACTCCATATATTTATTTTTTAATTTACTCAATCTAAATCCTTTGAACTTTAAAGTATCTCTCCATAATTAAAATTTAGAATTAATTTCTATCTTACTTTCGTCAACCAAAACTATATCATCAACAAATAACATATAATAAAATATCTTCCTAAATTCCTTAGTTATTTCATTCGTAACTAAAACAAATACAGGCTTGGAGATGACCCTTGATGTAAACCTCTATCTATTGAAAATTCCTTAATTTTCTTCCTATATACTATTCCCAATATATTTTCTTTTTCATATTAATGTTCTGTAATTTAAAAGTGTTAATGTCTATCATCAATTAATTTTATTGGTAAGGGATTTATTGAAAAAAAGAAACCAGTTTTAGAAAACTAAACACAAAAATCTATTTTCTAGAAAGTTGCAACTTGGTTTTTAGAAAAATAGGTTGGAAATTTTGTGAAAGTCAAATAAGTAAAAGTGCATTCTTTAGAAACTAGTTCTCATGTTTAAACTCTAAAGAAAAGCTAATAAAAGTTCTAGGTTGTTTCCTATAAGCTAAATTTTACAAATGTGATCCAAAAACTAGCTTCTAACAATGAAACTAGAACTTGTGTATAGGACAAGCACCAAAAAGACCCCAAGAGACTGCATAAACTCTTCCATCAGGACTTAATAAATGATTACAGAAGGTGCATTTATTTCTGGCTCCACAATAGATGGAGTCAACTCCAACAACTGTAAAGAACTAAAGTTGAAAATAGTGAAACAAATGGTATTGAGTTGCCTAATAAATTGTGTGATAAAAGTTTATGTATAGGAGTTTTGCAATAATGATGATGTGTGAAGGTTTATGCAAAATTGAAGTTGGAACTCTTGCAGCTAAAACAAATAGGGCTGGATGGCATAAATGGAATTATAACTAATATAGATTCTCTAGTAAGTAGACTGATGTCATCTTATGCAATATTGCATCAATCCTAACTATATGGGTTAGTTTGTCATGGTCATGTGGACATCCTGACAACAGAATAAGCCATATAGCGTAGTTATCAAAACACTTGGATGTCTGAATTGTCTAGGCATTTCCTAGGCACCATGAGAAATCAGAAAATCAGTTCCACAAACTGAAATTTGCTAGACCTTAAAATTTCTACCCCACATTTCATGCATCGACACCTACCTAGCACCCACCCATGCAAAACATTGACAAATATGCAATGACATGGACAAATTTATGGCAACTACTGGCAGGTTAGAATGAAAGTTATACCATCTCATCTCTACACTTGTCAAACCATTATAATTCATCGAAACTCAAAGATGCACCAAAGAAAGTCAAACATCATCACGAAATAGTTAACCACTTGCTGAATGGAGAACATTTCTAAAGGTAGCAAATTACTTGGATCAGTCACTTTTCTATTTCCGCGAATTGTCATGACAGCATCCCTCACTTCCTTCTCTTCGAGTTGAAGATCCCTAAAGAACCGTTCTCCAAACCTTTTGTCTTTGAATAATGCCAGGATCAGGTGCTCCACAGACAAATAATCATCGCCAAATTCTTTCTTGCACTTCCTGGCATTGTCCAAGAGAGGCCCAAAGCTGCTACCCATAATGGGTCTGCTGATCCCACCAGTCACCTTCCACGGTGACATGAACAGAAAATGAGAAGGTTCATGATTGCATCCTCCGTCCATTGTTTCGAAACACGCGGAAAATCGATTACCTTCGGTTGTTGTGCAATGAACTGATCTACGGTCTGCAATGCCGTCGTGTTGTCTACTCCAGCCTTTGTGAATATTCTGCGAGCTAACCCGTCCTTCTGCTCCAGCAGAGCCTTCATCAGATGTTCCGATTCCACCACCTGCTGCTTGCTTTGGTTCGCAGCCTCCACGGCACTCGCAAACCCCGCCAACGCCATCTCGGTGAACTCCGACTCATCCACCTGAACACTTGGCAGAAAGAGCTCGGTTTCTGTAGCAATAACAAATCCACAAAGCGAAAACTAGAAAGTAAAAGCGAGTGCAAAACCTGGGAGGTGCTGTGGTAGAAGCGAGAGGGAGTGAACGAACGTATTCCATAGCGAAAGAGCCCGGTAGGTACAACGCCGATGGCGGCAGGTATAGAGAAGGCTTTGACCATGTTTCCGATGGACGGAGACCTAGCCACAGCGACGCGGGGGACTGCAGTGGAAATGGACGAAAGGCTACGAATACACAGGTGCGGACTAGAGGAGGAGAACGCAGTGGTTCTGGCGACAGACCTTGCAAGCCTCTTCGCCGCCGCTCTGGCCGCCATGGCCGACTGGATTTGGATCGCTCCGGAGTCGGGCGTTTGGATCGCTCCGGAGTCGGGAGTCGGGAGTCGGGAGTCGGGACCAGAGAAAACCCTTGGAAACCCCTGCTCTGAACTTCCGAAGACGTCTTCGTTTAGCGTAGAATTAGAATTCGGTGAACAATTTATATTTTTTTAAAAATTATATAATTTATAATATAAATATTTATATAATTTTTTAATATAAAATATTAAAATTATTTAATAATGTTACTGTAAGTCATTATGGAGTGTGTATATATATATAGGGTTTAATGGTTCTGTAGGTGCCTACAGAA
>JAMKPZ010010975.1:0-12866 GCA_024699675.1 Amphibolis antarctica | reverse complement strand
ACACTGTTGTTTTAATGCATACAAGTTTGTTTCTCATTTGACTAGTCCATTTGGTTTGCATAAAATTTTCGGTAGCAATTAATTTGACAATCTTGTAGCTTCAAAATTTACTATTATAATTCTTACTGATTCTAATCCATTTTCTTGTTCTTACAACTTCTAAAATTTTCTAATGCATCTAACCAAAGTGTTCATGATGACCTAATGGCCAAAAACAGAAACATTCAAAGTACATCATGTGGTTGAGAGGGATGCCAATGTTGTAAACTTCAGTCATAGAGGAAGGACATTGGGCTCCCTTTCTGATATTTCTCTCCTAGAGGTCATTACAAAAGCCCGTGGGGTACCAAATGGGTACCATAAAATCATTAAGGTGCAAAATGAAGCAATGGTAACAATGGCTTATTTTGTCTTTCCAGTTTGACTTTTAATGAAATTTATTTACTTTTTAGGCATGGAAAAGCTTATATCTTGGTATCAATAACTGTAGAAAAGATGTGGGCACTACAGGTAACATGGTGCTATTTTATTTGCAGAAAAATCTTGCTTGATATTATGAATCATATTTACGTTTTTGTTTCACTTTTGATCAATTATCATCACCCAAAAATTTGTGCTAATACTCAATTTGAACCAAACAGAAGCAGTTGAGGTTTTACCCATTTTCTTCTTGTTTTTTTGCTTCTATTTTGAGTCATTTGCTTTCTCTTTTAGCACTTGTACCACTTACATTTATTATCTCATGCCTGGATCTTAACTAGCCTTCAAAATGTAGAAAATTTATAGTGGTGAATGCTTATATATTTCTTTGTTTTATTCTCATTTGCTTTAATTATTGATGTGTTATGTTATTTGGATGCTTAGTTTCATTATTTATTTTTTAATATTTAAATTTCATAAATCATCCCCTCTCACCTCAGGTGTTTTTTAGATTTTAGGGGGGGATTTCATCTCACCTTATTTTTACAAGTTCTTACACACTTGTAAAAAGCAAAAGGTTGTCTCATATTCCACTTTTATTCTGATGGGTTTCTTGTCATAGATAACAATTTTCATGGGACTGTGATTCAGTTGCCAAAATCATGCATGAGCATTCAATATAAGAAAGTGCACAATAACCATATGCTGCTACTTATAATCAAGGAATCCAACATCGATTTTCTGTCAGACTTGGGTTTGATGGAAAGAGGAAACATGTCGGACTTAGGTGAAATTTTTGGGAGAAGTTTGGTAAAATCACAAAAGTTCCTAAAATGTCTAAAAAATGCAAATTTCAACGTGAAATTTTAAGACAAGTTAAAGTAATCAAAAATACACATTCAGTAATAATCAAAATATTTTTTATGCACGTATGAAATTTCAAATACATCATACTACCAATGTAAAGTCTTAGAATACAATAGGAGTACATTATACTATCAAAGAAAATGATATTCATATATGTACAGACGTGATATACACAAATTTGTTAATATAATATATAATTATAACCATGGTACATGCATTTTCCATTAATAATTATTCAAAATCACAAAGTTATTTTAAAATCTGTAAAAATTCCTATAAAATGTCGTTTACAGCATTCTATGGCCATGTTTGTTTGTAGTAATTCTTAATTTCTAAAACTATGTAGTGTTGAAGCTGCAGTTGCTGCAAATAAATATATAAAAAATTTATATTAAATAGAGTTGTCAAATGCATCTGTTACTGTTTATTTTATGTATAATAGTACTAAAATTGAGTGCTGCACTTGCACAACTCCACCGAGGAGTAGCTCTCAACTTCTGCTGTGGAGCTGAAAATTGCAAACAAATGCTCTATATGTTTTGATCTCCATAAAGACATCATTTACATAAATAAAATATTTTTGATCTACATAAAAATTATCTGAAATAAAAGAAAATTTCTTGAAAGCTATAGAAAATATGAAAGCTTTGCAAAATTTTTAGATCTGAGCTGTACAGCTTCAAATATGCATGGATCATAAATTATACAAGCAATGACACCTTAGATCTAATTAAATATATTCTGAAATGCAAGAAAAATGGTAAAAAATTAGATCTGTGCATTTACTTTTGATATCTACAAAAATCATCAATTACACTTGTTTTTAGTACATACCTATATCTATGAAAATTACAGAAAATCAGAAAAAGGAAAAACCTTAGATCTATGCAAAAGCATTATTTGTAGGCGTTTTAACAAGTAAAAATACTTACAAACCAAGAAGTTCCTACTGTAAGCCTATAACAGTGATAACTGAAAGACTTTCTGGTGGCTGCAATCACTTTGTGTTGGCTACAGAAGGTTTGGATGCAAGTGTTTTTGCTGGAAGAATGGAAAAAAACAGGGTGGAGAAAACAACAGTAGTAGCAGAAATCCTGCCACCAGTGTAAAACATTGGCCAAAGTTTGAAACTTTTACTGACACACTGATGGTGGAAAATATATGAAGCTTCCTACATGAAATGAAACACCAAAATTTTATTGGCATACCCCTGAAGTTCTACATCTGATGATTTCAAGTGAATATTGTTTTGACCGTTATGATTTCTAACCTGTGTTGAGCAAATTTTGCTGACTTGTGTTGAAGTCTGACATACTGCTTATAATCACGGAAATTGGAATTTTATTTATTTAAAAATGTATGTTGTTTGTCTAAGTGTTGAAATTTACTTGGTGTCTTGCTATTTTGGTATTGTTTGGATGTTATTTACATGTTGATTGACATTTTTTAATGCATGTCTGTCTTTGTACTAATTGCAGTAATTGTTCGGGATTTGTTCCACAACTTAATTGTACGTAGAAGAAATATGCAATCTAGGTTTGTTTCTTTCACAAAATCTCATCCTTGTGTGGGATGTTTCTAAAGCACCAATACGTGATGTTATCATTATGATTTTTGTTGTAACATTTTTTTGGTACAACTGTGGATGAAGCCCAAAGAAGGTCTTATACTCTGTCAAGAAATGTGTCATTGATGCTGCCCTTGTGCATCCCCATGTTTCATTCACTGTCATTGACATGGAGAAGTAAGTGCTGCTTGTACTTTGTGAACTGTTTGGTTCATTTTGTTTGCCAGTTTTTATCGTCTATAATGTTTCAATGCAGTGACAATGAGATACTTTTTACTGCTCCTTCTACAACCCTACTGTCTCTAGTAGCTAATCATTTTGGACGTGAGGTTTCTGATTCTCTTGCTGAAATAAACATTTCTGATGGTGTTCTTCAACTTTCTGGATACTTATCTCGACCAACTGACATGGTTTTTGCTAAGGTATTTAAAATCAAAAGTTGGTTAATAGTATGCATTTGGATTCTTCAGTTGATTATTACTTTATCTTGATTAATAATATCTCTTTAATACTCAACAGGCTTTGCAACATATCTGTATCCTTGTTCCATCTTTATTAGAGTACATGTTCCTATTTACTTTTCAATATTTTAGATTTTATCCTTTACTGCCTCAGACATCAATACAAGGCTTATCTGCAAGGGACGTATGCATAAATTAATTGAAACCTTGGCTACTGATCATCAAAATTGTTCAAATATTTTTAGTGGTATTTCTGAGTTTCAAAGAACGAAGAGACGCAAAATTCATGGGCATGCTGCATATGTACTGAAGTTGTCCTGTCCTATCTCTATTTATGGCCTGACAATTGAGCCTTCTGGGACATCAGCAGAGTTCAAGGTGAAGTAGATTTCCTCTTGGATTTGATAACGTTCTCTGCTGATTCAAGGCATTTGAGTCTTTCCTCTGTCAAAGTCAAATGCTAGAATTCCTTTCTCAATAAGAACAATAAAGTATATGTACATCCTTGCTTATTATTGAGCAAGGTTAATAAGAACATATTGAGTTGGTCTAGGTCCAAAAATAAAATAGTGATTTAGATGTAAATGCATTTTATTGCATCATCAAAATTATCAGTTTTGATAAAGACATTGATTATTTTTGTATCTTTTTTACGTACCAGGAAAAAATCCATCAAATATGAACTAAAGCTCAAAACAAATGCATTCCCTATGGGTTGATTAAAGGATCATTAATTCATTATGATCCTTAATAAGTGAATTTTATATTATTATTACCTATGCATGCTATGACTTTGGATCTGTGTATGTGACACACTCAGGATTCCTTTTGAATCAGACATTCATCACATTACTGTCTTTGTGTGTGCATTTGTGCTCAATTCACCTCCAAACCAAGTACTGCAGGCCCTAGAGAAGATTTGATGTGGTAAATCCAATAAGTGCCCTTTTAGATATTGTTCATGAACAATATCTGATTAAACTTCTGTAACTACCTAGATAATCTACCTATGTAAACCTTTTAGAGATGATAAATATTTAGATTCTATACATGAAGAATATCTTATTATATTTGTCATTTTTCTTGATCTTGCAAAGCATGATATTTCCTAGATACTTCATTGGATTTATTTAATCTCTAACGTAAACAGGATTGGGATTTCATATTGAACTTTATCAAGCATGCGGTAACTAGATTTTGGAAGCCAATCTTGGGTTATATTTCTAAAGGTATAAAACATGTAGCAAAGCATTTCTGAATGATATCCTTTTTCTTGATCCTCCCTTTATTATTGACCAACTGACCAAGTAACTATATTGCAGAATTCAATGAAAATAGTCCTTCAAACAAAGTCCATGATAGAGGTATAGCGTTAGATTGATCAAGTTTGTGATTAAAAGATTGTAATGCTGTCATAGACGGTGGTTTGAGTTTGATTTAAGTTTTTGCATTCATGTTAATGATGATGTTTTGCAAAAAGTATTTACTTGTCATTGTCATATTAACTTTCTTTATTTCTAGCGGACATGCATACTGTTGAAATGCCTGAGGATTCTAAAATGACAAAAAGGAAATATGATAAGCATTCTGATTGGAATTTCAATGAAAATGATCCTTCAAACCACGTCAACAGAGGTAGGATCAGATTGATCAAGTTTGCAATTATCAAATTCTAGTAGTTTCACTCCAATGTCAAAGAGAGTGATTAGATTTGACTTATGCTTTTGTGAGCCTGTAATGATGATGTCATGCAAAAAGTAATCGGGAATTGTCATTTTGATGTTAATTTTTCTTTATCTTTGGCAGAAGTGTATACTGTTGAAATGCCCAAGAAATCTAGAATGGCAAAAAGGAAACATGATCTGCATCTTGGCTGGAACTTCATCCCAGTCACAGAGAATCTGAATTCCTATTCACTGGAAATGCCAACAGAATTTTCCAATTCTTATGAAATTCAAGATTCACTTGCAGGATATAAATGCACTGTCAAAAATGTCAAGCCACACTGGGACGTGACTTCCACCATCCATCAAGTTACTTGTTTCCCTGATGATATTGCTCAGGATACACAAGATATTTCTTGTTCCATGGAAGATCACACCAATTTCCAAAATTATTCCATGCATAAAACACAAAAGCTTGACAATGATTTTGCTTCAGTTATTCAGCACCCTGATCACAATCTTATAGGCACTGATAAGGGTGATTGCTTGTTTTCATATCAGGAGGAGATGATTGCTGATGAAATTATAAAACATGATAGTCGTGATAATGCAAATAGTGTGAAAATTCCTTTTGTGTCAAAAACCTCATGGCATCCTTGTGGGATAGAAAAACAAGAGCAACTGAGTGATGTAGATGAATCAGAGTTTATCTTAAAGGAAACTGCTTCTGAAGACTTGAATAATGAAAATTTCTTCTCCCTTGAATGTCTTGACAACACTGATGCTGCTCACCATGGTGGGAATTCTCATCAAATTGTCCATGCAATTTGCAGAGACAAAATTTCCAAATATCAGTCTCCATTTGTGATGAAAAAATGCCAAACGAAGGCAGAGTTCAATTTTTTTGAAAGGGATCTTGCGGAAAGTTGTTATGAACAAGAAAGGTGTTTCACTAAGGAAAGGAAAACTCAACCTTCATCATGGGAATGTGATTTTATAGGTGACTTTAGACATCCCTTTGATGATTTGGATTTCTGTCCTAGATCCCCATGCTATATGAATGAAAGTGTATCAAGAACAATTGGCCATTTGGATAATCATACAGTTGAAAGGAAACATGCAAGTTATGTAACTTCCTATTTTGATGACTTTTATAGGGATGGTTCAGAGGACTCCCTGGCATTTATTGATGACCAATTATACAATCAATTTTGGCACAGGAGCTGTAAAATGTCAACAGATAATAGCAAATTACTTTTAAGTCCTCACAAAATAACTGTCAATAAATATCCTTCTGTCATGTCTGAAGCTTTGGGCTGGTTATTTGGCTCTCCTGCTGAAAACGTTTCCAATGTTGACTCTTCTGATCATGCATACAAGATCAACTGTAACATCCCACAGTTTGTCAATGGATGGCAGAATCGTGCCATTGTCAGGATTAGATCAAGGAGAAGTCATTCAGCTCCACCATTTCCCAAGTGCAAGAGGAGATTCTTTGTTGCATATGACTGCCCAAGTACCAATTCCGGTGAAGCAACATTGAAGTCACAAAATGCCAATAATTTGCATGGTACATGGTTGTTTTATTGTTTAACTCAATATTGTTGTGTTTGACTCATTTGATGGGTGAACATGCTATTTGATTGATGTGTAGGGACTGGGATCCCAATTCATGAACTTTCAAAGCCATGTGTCTTATCACAACCATACGTGGAGCAAGATCTTGAAGCATACTCACCGAACCACTTATATGCAGAGAATAATCTTGAAGAATGCTCACCAAACCGCCATAGGTGTTTGTTCTGTTTCCAATTCATGATTTTCTTTTTCATGGTTAATGATTATATTGATGAAATTTGTTGGATGTGTCAATGGATGAATTGCATGTTAAAAGATGTTTGGAAGGTTGGCATCCACAAGTTAATGATCATGATGGATTTGTGGGTAAGTTTCTTGCTTAATATGATGCATAGTTAAGTTCCTTTTTGAATATTAACATTTTTTCCAATATTTTCAGACTTTGTTAAAGAGAAGGTTGATGACTTTGAAGGTGGCATAACAAAATGGAGATGTGGAGATCCTACAGTTGAGTATTTATCACATGCTATGATAGCCAGACCTTTCCAATGCTGTATGATAGGTAACAGAACTTTTGTGGATATGTATCCAATTCCTGTGGCACACTCATTGTCCACTTCTTTAGCTTACTTTCTTATTGATTATCTTATAAACATCTATGACATAGCTACAACAAAAACTTGCAAACACTTAGATATTCTTAAGGATACTTATTAATTTTATCTTCTGAAAATTTATCTTATAACTGCTTTATAAATTTAAGAAATTAGTCATACTTGTATCTATGTTGTGCACCTACTTCATTACAAGTGATACTCTTACTTGTGCCCATGTGTTCCGTGCACACACATCATTAGTTTGTCTGCTTGCATGGAGCAAAACAATAATATTTTTTTATTAATTCCATTAACTTGATGTCGTAAGAATCTTTGAATCCAATGAGCATTCTTTTTCTCTAAATTTCAGTGTGTGGAAAGGTCAGGAAAATTTTCTGACAGGAATGACGGCATACTGGACATTTCTTCTGGTCTATTAAAGCTAGCTGGCAGTTTCCTTGAACCTGAATCTATCAGTAGAAATGTTCTCGAGGATGCCAAGGTTCTCTTGCAGCTTGATAAAAAATTCATTCCAATTGTAGCTGGTGGAAACCTTGCTGTTGTTGATCAGGTAAGTCGTCTTTATATGTTATGCTCTTAATTTCACTGTTTTGTGCCAGTGTACGCCAAAAGATTTGTACCATTTCCAACTGTGGAACTTTTGGAATTTTTGCCTGCTATATATTCATGTTAGAGTTTGTATTAGGGTTTCCAATGTAAGTGAGTTTAGTCTCACATTGATTGGTAGTGTTTGTCATGAGTTTTATAACTTTTATATAAAGGGGTGTAATCTTTGTTAGTACAATAACAACACATCTTCCACCAATTTCAACTATTCACAATGGAAAGAATGACCTCTTATGCTTTAGCTTAACAAATTTGTTAGTGTAAATTTTAGATGCAGTAAATTTCTTAATAAATATCTTAGATATTGTACAGAATATTTTAAGTTTAGTGCTTTCTTAAGAATCAAGGTGATAAATTCAAAAGGTAAACTAGATTGCATAGTCCATATATAGATGGAGCCAATTATAGCTTAACCAAACCATTTGATTTTCTTTCTTGGTTTGCAGATTAAGATAATTTTCACTTATTATACATTGGCAGGGAAAGGGAAAATCTTTGATAGTTATTGACCCTTCAAACATATTTTGATTTCTGGAAATAATTTTCTCCATTTGCTTTTAAGATGAAGGAAAATTATGCCCTTTTTACTATCTGTATAGAATCAACACTATGAATTATTTTCAACATAATTACTGTATAAGATCATTTCTTTGATATAGAAAAACACAAGGAATTCACTCTTCATATAATTTTGCTAGTTTTATTTTGTCACTTGACAAGATGTTTTCCATTTTATAGCATGCTGCTGATGAGAGAATTCGTTTGGAAGAACTGCGTCAAAAGGTCTGACCATATGATCATGACACTGCTTGGTGCTTGGATTAGTTGCTTTTATACTTTTTATGATCTAAGTCTTTTCAACGCAGGTTTTTTCTGGTGAATGTAACCAAATTATTCATCTCGAGTCAGAGCAGGAGCTGGTATTACATTTTCCATTTCATGTTATGTTATCATATATGTCATACTTGCATTTCAAGGTTTACTCTCTTAACATGATCTGTTTACTTGTATAACCTCAGGTGCTTCCTGAAATGGGATTTCAATTACTCCAGAACTATTCAGAGCAGATAAGGAGTTGGGGATGGATTTGTAATATACATTCTCAATGCTCAGAATCCTTTTCAGAGTATTATTTCACCTTCTACATCTTTAACCATTATTATAATTATTATTGTTATTGTTATTGTTATTGTCTCATTTAAGATAGGTGAATAATAATTTTTTGTAGTGTTTATATAAAGAGCATAATTTTTTTAATTTCTTATCACTCATGTCTTTACTTATCCAACTATTTAATGTATATTCTTATGCAGGAATCTAGATATTCTAAAGAGAAGTCCCTGTGATGTTACTCTTGTTGCGGTAATGTGTGCTCCCTATTTATGAAACGAATTTATTTCAATCGTGTGCTTAGAACTTCAATTGTAATAGTCAATGCAGGCTTTTCCTAATGTAGTCTATGGGGATGCTTGAGTTACAACCTGCAAATAGATATAAAATATGTTTGATATAGAAATATTATTTTCCTTAAGTTGAAACGTAATGCTAAAACTCCAGAAATTCATTAGATATAGTTTTCTTTATTGGTCGTACGTTTGGATTATCTGTAGTCCTTATTAGTTTAGGAAATTTCACTATTATTTTCTTATTTTTGTTCCTTATAATTTATCAGTATGGTATGCATGCTTGGCTTTGTCTCTTATAAATGGTATTAAAAAAAATGATTATAAAATGCTTAGAGCTCTGTTTTCCTGAATTTTTGCCCTCTTGCAAAAAAGTGAAATAAATGTAGGTTCATTCCAAATCACAAGCAAAATGAGGAAATCGTGGTAATTATGTTTTCCAAATTTTAATGTCTGTGCTTCCATCTCAAATTGAGGTAATATCATACCGTGCAGCAGAAAATTATTATCTTTTTCTTTCATGTATTTCAAGGTCAAAAAAATTGCTGTGATATCATACCTTAGATGCAAGGGATGCTGCATTGTGATCCCTTATTGCAATGTGGTATGGGTTATCAGTGATCCACAATAAGGTGGTCAAAGTGGATGCTTTACGTGGAGATTGTAGCATCTAACCATCTTTTACTGAGTGCCTTGCAAGATGCTAAACAATAACATGGATGGAGTTGTAGACCTGTGCTAATCTCTTTAATAATTTGTGATGATATATTGTGCATCGCTTGGAATAATCTGAGGGGTGGTAGATATGCTGAAAAACTGTAGTTGAGTTTGTTGCTAAAATAGTAGTTGAAGTAGATTCCTTGTGGCTGATGCTTGTAATGCAGGTTCCTTGTATATTAGGAATCACCTTGACCGACAGTGATCTTGTTGAATTCCTTGAACAGGTACAACAAACTTTCCTAACATTAGCCATTTCTACAACCTATGTTTTTCTTCCTTTAAATTATTTTGTTGTGACGTCTCTTAATCACCTCGATATTAAAGTGTTGCAACTGCAAACTAATAAATATCTACAGCCATGAACATTAGAAGTTGTATATACGCATCCCACCCCAAACACTTTTAGAATTAAAAGATGTTTCTGTGTTGCATATGAAAGTAATAATTACTGAGGTGGACATGCATAGTGACAGGCTACGATTTTCCATCGTGCTTTTGCTTTATCCACTTTTTGTTGGCCTGTGAACCGTAGGGTTAGGAGAATAAATGTCATTGCTTCCTCAGGTGTATATGAAATATGCTTGACCTTATTACCGATGATTGTACATTTTCTGACAATATGATGCATTTGCCCAAAATCTCAAATTTCTAGCTTGCTGAGACCGATGGGTCAGCAACAACTCCACCTTCTGTTAATCGTGTACTCAGTCTCAAAGCATGCAGAGGTAGATCTGTTGTCCATAATAATGATTTCTGTCCTTGGTGCCTTTTGTCTTTTTTGCAGCATCTTGTGATGAACAATATATATGCAGGACCTTACATTTTTCTCTACAGGTGCAATCATGTTTGGTGATTCCTTGCTACCTTCTGAATGTTCACTCATCATCGAAGAGCTGAAATCAACTTCACTCTGTTTCCAGGTAACTATTTTTTGGTGTTTATCTGGCCCATTTGAATGCAGTAGTTATCCTGCACTTTTGGTCATCGTCTATTTCAGGCATTGACCTCCAGATTTAAACATAAGTTTTCTTTGGGTGTTAGGCCAAAAAATGAGTTCCATTAGAGGACGGTCACACTCCCCACTTCCACCCCACCCCACCCACCGAAAAGTAAAATAGTAAATATGGCAGCATGGTTTCATAGACATGCCCCTCTTTTTAGTGCTACGAATGAACCGACGAAAATTCAAAGCATCATAGTTTTCTACTGTTACAACAAATTCTTTGAATTGCAGTGTGCTCATGGGAGACCTACCACGGCTCCTCTTGTCAATATGGTTGAATTGCGCAAACAGCTAGACAAGCTTACAGAGCAAAATGGGGGCCAAGAAAGAGATTGGCATGGTATTTTCCGACATAAGCCTACTTACAGAAGAGCACAACAGCGACTTGAAGCTGCTAAACATCTTAAAACAGTTGCTGACTGAAATATGTGATGTAGTTAGTTGGCATCTGGGTGCTTGCAAGAGTTTTGTACAATGCTAATGTATGGTATCTGTTCCAATAGGGTATTTGGTTTTTCAGGTGGACCGATCATTTCTGATCCATCGGAAATTTTCTACACAATTAAGAGGATACTAATCCATCGGATTTTCTATTCCGGCCGAATGATTCTTTAACCATACAAATATAAAGACAGATTTCCATCAACTTTTTACCATGCAAACATCGGAAATTTTTCAAGAGTACTTTTCTTTTTTTAATTATCATTTACAAAATTAAAATTTAATTATGTGATATTGGTTAATCAGTAGCGTAACTTACAGTGCATTGAAAGTTCAACTTAATCCAAGTTATATTCGCTAAATTTTTTTTTTTAAATTCAGGAATGGCAAAATCTTCAGTTCAATTACTAACAATTATTTAATGTGTCGATAAAAAGCAAAAAAAATTTCATCACGTATTTGTCTCCATCTAATGTCAAAGTTCGTACCGTCAGTTGTACTCTTGAAAAGGGGAGAGAGCGGGAAGCACAAATATGCTGGATGGAATTTCAAGCTGGCGGAGGGGTAACCATTGCATTCATTTCACGGGATTTGTGTTTCTTGAAAATTTAGAAATTTTTTTATTATTAAAATTTTAAAAATTTAAATTTTTTTAATTTTTTTAAAATTAAATATAATTTTTTTTAAATTTTCATAAGATACAAAAAAAATTTATTTCTAGATTTTTAACATTTTTTTTAAAAATAAAATTCAAATTTTCTTTTTCATTTATTCTTGAGGAATACAAACCCCCCTTAATAATAATGTCTTCCCTTTGCGGAAAGTATTATGTTTGCGTTCACCAGCGTCATTTTGGGCACACACCATTGTCAAGACTAATTAATAAAGAGTTTGCAGCCGTTAATAATAATAATAATAATAATAATAATAATAAAAATAATAAAAATAATAAAAATAATAAAAATAATAAAAATAATAATAATAAAAATAAAAATAATAATAATAAATTGACCTCAGATTGTATTATGTTTGTGGTTGTGGTTTAGCCGACGAAAGAGTTGACTTCACACATTTAGTAATTCTCGCATCGTGTGAGTTAATGCTTCTGGCATCGAGGGCAATTTTCTTTTCTATTTTCTGAAATCGTTTAGTCAAATAGATGGGTGGGCTCTGTAAATGAATTGAACGAGACGGAAGAAACATCAGAGGCCGGAATGAGACGCAGCAAACAGCACACGTCATCATAATATTTCACATTTTTGGTAATCGGCATCACATAATAGTACATAGAGATCTGTCGATCGATCCATCCATCGATTAATGGGAGTTGAGGTCGATCCTGTACTTCTTCTGCACGGGCGGTACGTGGACGGGGGAGTTGCACCGGTGACACCTGGGGTTGCCCCTGTTCTTGGCGATCAGCACGTAGGAGAGGCAGCTCGGGCAGCCGGCGGCCTGCAGCCCCTGGGGATCGTCCTCCCCCGACTCTGCCCCCTGCCGTTCCTCCTCATCCTCCCCG
>JAMKPZ010010973.1:0-11401 GCA_024699675.1 Amphibolis antarctica | reverse complement strand
CTTGCAAGGAAAAATGATTTAGCTATAGAATTTTTATGGAAAATATGTGGATGTTTGTTTTTAAAATGACTTTGCCAGGCAAGATTGTGTGACAACAGAAGCAACTAGAAAAGATACACAATCACCACTAAAATGTGTATCATAATATCATAAATAACAGCAGACTTGGCACATTCCAGTGTATGCTGAAAGCCTAGAAGATGCCGCATGTTATGATGACTTGAATTAGTCATTATACGAGTATTGAAGATTCTGGATATCTGAATTTAGTACGTGTTTTAATGGGAAAATGTCAGTTACGTTTTCTGAAATTAACCTTGCAGTTTTTCTGTAACTGAAGGTCTGACATAACTGAAGGTTTTATATACCTTGCAGTTATTAGTATTTAAATGGGGTATGGTGGCACCAAATAGCAGATGACACCATCTGAAAAATCCCCATCTGTAATTTCCCATTTGGCATAGTGCAGAAGTCCCCTCCCCTTCTCCCATCCGTGGACTACCCTTAGGGGGAACCACGTAAAATCTGATTGTTTTATCTGTGTGTGTATTTTTTCTGCCTTAAACTATTTTTCGCATAACAAACTGGTATCAGAGCGAGTTTTCGATCTCATGTCGTCTCATAGTATCAAGGTGGACAAATTTACTAGGAAAAATAGTTTTAGTTTATGGTAGATTAAGATTCGAACCCTGTTGAAACAACAAGGCATCTGGGCACCTCTAATGAAGAACAAGCTGTCGAAGATTGAACTTTCTGATCTCACTACTCAAGAGGAGAAAGCTCATTCAACCATCCTTCTCTGTTTGGCTGATGAGGTGATCATTGAGGTAGTTGATGAAGAAACCGCTGCAGGTTTGTGGTCGAAATTGGTGAGTCTATATATGACAAAATCCCTGACCAACAAACTCCTATTAAAGCAGCAATTGTTCTCTCTTCGGATGAAAGAAGGTACTTCTCTCAAATCTCACCTAGATCAATTAAATACCTTGCTCATGGAGTTAAGGAATATTGATGTAAAAATTGAAGATGAAGATGCCGCTCTCTTACTGTTAGTTTCTCTCCCACAATCTTATGAGAACTTTGTCCAATATTTTGTTATTGGCAAAGATTTGCATACTTGAGAACTAAGGCATATGGCATCAAGTTCTGGAATGGAAGGTGCAGCAACCAGACTGACTGCAACAGAGAAATCAAGAGGACGGCAGGAGAGAAAAGATAATAAAGGGAAGTGGAGAGGGAAGTCAAAGGGAAAATATCCTAATCCTAAGGATATTTGTAACTATTGCAAGGAGCCGGGGCATTGGAAAGTTGAATGTCCAAAGAAGAAAACTAAACCTCAAGTAGCTACTGTTGTTTAGGAAGAAACAACTTCTGAAATAGACGTGGCTTTCACTGTTACAGAAGTTCAAGGATTGGCTGACAGCTGGATCCTTGATTTAGGGGCTTCCCATCATGTGTCCTAATAAGGACTGGTTTTCAACATATGAAGAAGCTGATGGGGTTTAGTCTCTATGGCTAATGGCAATATGTGCAAAATGGTGGGAGTGGGCACCATAAAATTACAGATGCATGATGATACTATTAGAAATCTGAAGGGTGTTAAAGGGTATAGGTATTCAGGAGGAGGAGGTGTCCTTCGTGTGACAAAGGGTGTCATGGTAGTTATGAAAGGTATAAAGAATGGCTCTTTATACATCCTTCAAGGTAAAACAGTTGAAGGAACTGCTGCTGTTTCACTACATTCAGACCAAAATCACACGAAAATTTGGCATACGAGACTTGCCCATTTAGGGCAAAAGGGTATGCAACTTTTAAGCCAAAGAGGGCTTCTAGAAGGGCACAAAATTTCTGGTTTAGATCTGTGTGAACACTGTATTTTTGGGAAACATCGGAAAGTGCACTTTAATAAGGCTGAACATTCAACAAAAGGGAGATTAGATTATATCCATGTTGATTGCTGGGGACTTGCACAAAATCTATCACTAGGAGGGTCAAAATATTTTTTGTCAATAATAGATGACTACTCTAGAATGGTATGGATTTATACAATGAAGCACAAGAGTGAAGCCTTTAAGTTCCTCAAAGAATGGAAGGTTTTGGTTGAAAACCAAACAGGGAAAAAAATTAAACGGCTAAGGACTGATAATGGCTTGGAGTTTTGCTCAAATGAATTTAACTTTTTTTGCAGGGAGGCTGGAATAGCTCGGCACAAGACTATTTCTCACACTCCACAACAAAATGGAATAGTTGAGCATATGAATAGAACACTTCTTGAAAGAGCACGATGCATGATATCTAATACTAATTTGAGCAAAAGTTTTTGGGCAGAGGCAATTGCTACAGCAGCATATGTCACAAATAGATGCCCTTCTTCAGCCATCCAAAACAGAATTCCTCTTGAGGTATGGTCAAATAGAACTCCTGATTATTCTAACCTTAGAATTTTCGGTTGCCCAATTTACTTTCATGTAAATGAAGGTAAATTAGAACCAAGGGCTAAGAAAGGAGTATTTGTTGGCTATGGTTTGGGCATGAAAGGTTTTAGAATCTGGAATCCTACTGAACATAAAGTAATTTTAAGCAGAAACGTCACAAGTAGAATTTGAAATGAATACAAATCTGAACCATTCTGAAGGAGAGGATCAGCCACAGATTCAGGAAGGCACAGAAGATCAAAAAGACACTCAAGGAGAGTCATCCGATTCAGTTGTTTCTGAAATTCAGCAGTTCAGAAGTGTTGCTGTTGATAGGCCAAGGAGGGAGACTCGTCCCCCTCAAAAATATGGTTTTGAAAATCTGGTTGCGTGTGCTTTGCAGGTTGCTGAAGAAATAAATGCTGAAAATCAAGATCCAGTTTCTTATAAAGAAGCAATTGAAAGTTCTGAATCAGCTCAATGGATTTCGGCTATGCAAGAGGAAATGGAATCATTCAAGAAAACTCACACTTGGGAGCTAATTTTACCTCCTAAGGACAGAAAGACGGTTGCAAGTGGGTTTTCAAAAGAAAGAAAGGACCTCATGAAGATACTCCAACAAGATTTAGAGCTCGTTTGGTGGCTAAAGGTTACAACCAACGAGAAGGGGTGGACTTCCATGAGGTGTTCTCACCAGTGGTAAGACACATCTATTAGAGTTGTTGAAATCACTGTATGGACTAAAACAGTCCCCTAAGCAGTGGTACAAGAGGTTTGATGCATATATGACTAAAATTGGCTATAGAAAAAGTCTATATGATTGCTGTGTTTATTTAAAAGGGCTTGCTGATGGATCTTATATATATCTGTTACTATATGTTGATGATATTTTAATAGCATCACAAGATAAATCTGAAATTGAGAGCCTAAAAGCACTTCTTAGCTCTGAATTTCAGATGAAGAATCTCGGAACTGCTAGGAAGATTTCAGATGGGAAGCTATTTTTATCACAAAAGAATTATATATAGGTCCTACAGAAATTTGGTATGAACACTTCAAAATCTGTTAGCACTCCTTTTGTTAAAAATATCCATTTGTCTTCAAGTATGGCTCCAACAATTGAATCTGAGGTTGCTTATGAAAAAGGTTCCTTATTCAAATGCTGTGGGAAGTTTAATGTATGCAATGGTTTGCACTCGACCAAATATTGCATATTTAGTGAGTATAGTTAGTAGATTCATGTCTAATCCGGGAAGAGAACATTGATTAGCTATAAAAAGAATACTAAGGCATCTGAAGGGAACAACTGATGTTAGGCTGATATATGGGTGCAACATAAATTGTTAGGTTGTTGGTTATTTAGATTCAGATTTTGCAGTTGATGTGGATAACAGGAGGTCTATGACCGGATATACTTTCACAGTAGGTGACGCAATTGTCAGTTGGAAGGCCACTCTTCAGCCTACGGTCTCTCTTTCAACAACAGAAGCTGAGTATATGGCAATGACGGAGACTGCTAAGGAAGAAATATGGTTAAAATGTCTCATTGGAGATTTAGGATGGCATCAAGATCACACAACAATTTATTGTGATAATTTGAGTGCCATCTGTTTAGCCAAAGACCAGGTGCATCATGAAAGGACGAAACATATCATTTCCTTAGGGAAGAAAGAAGAATTAACATGAAGAAAATTTCAACTCATTATAATCCCGCTGACATCTTTACAAAATGAGTCTTGGAAGGCAAGTTCAAGCATTGCCTTGACTTGCTAAATGTTTACAGCTGGAGATAAGCCCCAATCCAAGGGGGGCTGTTGATGGGAGAAGATTCAAGTCAAGGAGGAGAATTGTTATGATGACTTGAATTAGTATGTGTTTTAATGGGAAAATGTCAGTTACGTTTTCTAAAATTAACCTTGCAGTTTTTCTGTAACTGAAGGTCTGGCATAACTGAAGGTTTTATATACCTTGCAGTTATTAGTATTTAAATGGGGTATGGTGGCACCAAATAGTAGATGACACCATCTGAAAAATCCCCATCTGTAATTTCCCATTTGGCATAGAGCAGAACTCCCCTCCCCTTCTCCCATCCGTGGACTACCCTTAGGGGGAACCACGTAAAATCTGATTGTTCTATCTGTGTGAGTGTGTTTTTTCTGCCTTAAATTATTTTTCGCATAACACCGTAAGCCAAGCTTTTTGTAGAACAGGACAAACAATGCAACACTTCAAGTTGAAGGATAAACAATCTTACCTGATTATAGTAGCACTTTATCTAATGTTAAATTTCAATGCAAAATTTCAACAGGGTACCTTGCATTTTCCCTCAGCCATTTTCAGAAGCATATTTCTTCGTTTCTTATTGCTGTTTGTGGCATCAAATATACCAACCTGTCCAAACTAAAGAAATGAGATGGATATACAGGTCATTGAGAATATAAAGAGACAACACAAGGCTTTACCTGACCTCCTTCTTGCATCCAAGATAACATATCTTCCATTGCTAGAGCTGCTACCTAGTGTCAAGTGATAAGTTTAGACACCACTATAATGCATGAAACCTGCTGAACTAGTCCAAATGTCTTCTTTGTAAAAAGAGTGAAATCCTACAGTTTAATAAAATCAACTACCCAACCAATAGGCCAAACAAATAGAAGTATACATATGTTGTAGCTGACAAGTAGCAACACTCTGCTCCATTGCTTAAGACCATCAAACAGTTTTCTTCTCATTTTTACATATTTCACACATTACGAGTGGTACCCATCAAGCATGGTTAATTTGTTCCAGTCATGTGGTGTGGGAATCATTTTAGAAGAAGAAAGTAATGAAATTGGGTAATCCATTTGATGATCCTAAGAGATGCCATGAGGTGAATCTGAAGCTGGTGGTGTGGTTGGCGCCCAATATCAGCTTTCATGCTCACCCACAAGCCAATCAAGAAACTGGAAGACCAATATTGAAAAAATGGAAAAGATTAAGAATGCATGATTTTTTCATACACTTTGATCATCATACTCTTCCAAATTGATAATTTTGGTTAGTTGTGATTGATTGTGGCCATTTCTTTTCCATATGAGATCCAGGAGGTTTATTACAAAAATAAAAATGATATACAGATTATTTTGGGTGCTTTATACATCCACCTCTTTCTTTAGATCCAGTGCTTCTGTTATTGGTTTACTAGAAATCAAGGAGTTATGATTGTGTTTATAATTTATTTTCTGATTTGATTGCTCCAGTGCACTCCTTGCCTAGAGGCCAGCTTAGTTTATGAGTTTCTGATGATTATTTACAATGAATCTTTGTTGGGAAAATACCCCTTATTGTAATAAAATTTAATGATGTCAAAAAGGGTGTATGTATGAAATGTAATAGATTATGTAGTGAGTTGAGTAAAACATAAAAGATTCAAGAGGAAATCTCAACAACAAAAGAGAAGATTGAAGAACAAAACAAGGATGAGTTGAAGAGTTATTATGCTGAAGGTAAGGAGAAAAAGCAAAGCAAGACTCAAAGGTAATGAGAAAAGTAAAGCAAAACATAAAGCCAATGGTCAAGTAAAGATGCATTCAAGCCATCAAATTCAAAGCATCAGTTGTGTGAGTGTGTTAAATTGCTCTTGCTCTAGGAACATGTTAATTCTAGGGCATTCATTTCATCACCTCACCATAAATAGGTCACCTAATACATTTCAGTACACTTAGACACTTACAGAGAAATTTGGAATTCCGATTTCCCAAAATCAGATATCTATTTTTACTAGGTTCATAAAATCATTCAAGTAAACTGATAGAAATTTCGAATAACCCAAATTTTCCATCGAAAAATCCAATTTCTATACCAGTATACCTGATTTTTCAATAGGTAAATTACCTTAGGAAAATTCCATTTTTTCATAGTCATCAAATCAGGTAACCACATTGTTAAACCGAGTTACCACATTCTAGAACCTATACACCTAGACCAAATTTCACATTCTAAGTATCATTGCATTTCTTAGAGAAAAAATTGAATATCCGTTTTTCCAGAAACGGAATTCTGATTTTCAGTAATCTAGTTTCTTTAACCTGATTCAGTAAATTTCGAAACTTCATTTTCCTATATCATTTTTTGTTCCTGGACTGAAAGATAAGGTTTCACTTATACAGAAAAACGAAAATCCGAAATGGAAATTTGAATATCCGTTTTTTGCATTTTTTCCATCTAGTACATTTCGGAATATCCAATGAAATTCCAAACTAGAAAATATGGCCCATAGAAATATGACTGTTGGTAAAAACGAAATTATGAAGTCAAATTTGAAAGTCCATTATAGGTGAAAAATATAGTTGTTAGACTTAAATTATAGTTGTTAATCACACTGATTTATATATAAATAGGAACTTTAATCCTATTCTTAAGATACCTTTTTGCAACACTAATCTCTCATATGATCTAAAGCTCACATCTCTCACTCATTGCACTATTGCACTATTGCACTCATTGAAGATCATTTAGAAGCGCTCCTTGCTGGTGCCTACAATACATTACTCCATTATCATCATCATTGCATCAACCTTAGCAAGGGCAAATCACTGCAAGTGCTTAATTAGTTTTTGTTTGTTGTATCTAGTCACAAAGTTGAGAGGTTGGTTTATGCTTGAGTTTTCACCATAAAACTCAAATGGTACACTCTTTGTGATTAGTAGTAGTTGGTTGAAGAGTTTCACATTAAACTTTTGTAGGTTTGCTAAGTTTCTACTATAAAACTCTGGTTGGTTGAAATGTTGTATCATAAATACTTGGTTTAGGTTAGTTTGTGGTGTTTCCACCTTAAAACATTAATTGGTTGGTGTGTTTAACCATAAATACATAGTTGGTTGAAAATTTTAATTTTAAACTCTTGTTGGTTGAGATGTTTTACCATAAATACTTGGTTGTAGAGTTCAATCTTAAATTCCTGTTGTAATTGTTGTTTTATAATGATTTAGTGTAGGCTTAAGTTTATATAGCTTAAGAGTGGACATACCTAGTTGAAGAATTACTTAAAAATTCCTGTGTACTTTATTTTTTGCAACATATATTACATTTAAGCATATACTCGAGATTAATTGTAATAAAATCCATAAATACTCTATTCACCCCTCTATAACAGTCGTATTGATCCTTTCAATCTAAAGTTTTTAACAAACATCAGACATTTCATATGACGAGAACAATTTGATTGAAGTTGGCTTCATTTAATAGTGCTTCTTTAAAGTAACTAGGAAAGTTAAAGTGCAATATCACAACTTGGAACCAGTTTTATCAAGGAGATGTTCCACACCATGAACTAAACGGTACTAACAAAAATAAAGGATGAAGGCATGGTAGCGAACCTGTGAATCCATGGATATCCAAGGTTAAAATGTTAAATAAAAGTTATGAAGTACAACAACATCCCAACAAGTGAAGACAGCAACGTGAATCAATTCTCTAAGAAACACTTTGCCAAGTCTCTTTGTAGGCCCAAATTTTCTATAAATTGATTTCAGAATGAAGACTGAACTCATAAAATTTTCATAATTATTATGGTTCTCACTAAGTTTAGAATTTTTTTTTTAGAAGTTAAAATCATCCATAAACAATAAGTTGTCATATTTTGACCTGATACACATAATAAAGATATATTTCTTTACCTCATTTCGTGCCTCCAAACCGTCTGGGTTGTCAGCTCGAAAAAAGTCTGCTGACTGAGATGAAATTTATTTTCGGTAAAAGGTAATGCACAAAGGAAAATAGAAATTGAATAAATAGACTATTAAAAAACCAAGCCAGAAAAATTGATGATAACATAGAAATCTGCATGCAGAATAATGATAGGAAAAAGAAAGATGAGCTAAGCATCTTGGTTTCTAACCTCAATTCTGAATCAGCTATTGAAGATTACCAATCATCTATTATAAGAAAAATTCTGAACAACTTTTTTATTAATCCATCTAGATTCTTAATTATGAAATCATTTATTTAGTACAAAATATCACTATATGAAAGTACACAAGGATTGGTAAACCATCAATTGTCAACATGTAGAGGTCAAACGTGGGATTAAAAATCACAAGTAATCCTAACTTAACCTAACTCTAAGATCCATTTTAGGATTCATTTACTTCTATTCAAGTTGGAGCATCTAAAATGTTCGATTGAAATTTAGTGATTTATATATTATTGTGTAAATGGATATCCATTTTCTATGATCCATTCCTACACATATATAGCATATTCGTTCTCACTAATAAAGGTTGATCGTTGATTTTCTTTCCTAATCTCATAGTAGTAGAGCACTCTACCACCCATTGTTGTCGTTCGTCTGCCCTCCACCACCCTAACTAATCTCCCATAATAAAAAAATCTCCCATAAGCCTCCAAAAAGGATCGTCAACCATGATATAGGCTTAGCTACTGCCATTGCCCTCTAGTAATGATAGCATGGCACACTCCAAGCACCTACAGCCCACCTCTCAAGCTTTTCTTCTCTCACACCATACCTCTTGGCCTAAATCAAGCATCCACAAACCTTTCTAAGGTCGTCTCTCCTACCACAGCCCCTTTCTAGGATTGTTTGTCATTCTTTTCCTATTGCTAGGTTGTTTAGCTCAATGGTTTCTAAACCTACACAACTTGAACATTATTGTGCCTTACTTGGACAACGTCAAATATGGGTATTTTCCCACTCAACACCCATACTTCTCCCTGCAGTGTACCTTTAACTCCATTGTTTTCCACCATTTGCCACTGACATAGCTCGGACAGACTTGTATCCCCTCCCAAAAATGGCTGCAAGGGAGTTGACTGTCAAGCTTCTTACTGGAACATCAAAGCAAATCAACAGCCAAAATTATTTCCTCTAGTACTAAAGCTTTCAGACCTTCATTATTGCCTAAGGTCAGACACCTTACTGAACAGACAGTAGTTGACAATTAGTACACAGATGATTCAATGATGATCACTTAGTTAGGAAATAGCATGGAACACAATGTTGCAGGTGGTGTTGCATCCAACCGAGAAAATTTGGGACACCCTCAAGTAGATGTATGATTACGAGAAAAACATTGTATGGGTGTACGACATTTATGAGAAAATCTTCTCTTTGTGCATGAGTGATCAGCCTATTTAGGAGCTCTTTGCTACTTTACACTTGTTCAAAAAACTAGTGATGTATCAACCTATTCTAATGTTGCTACTGTGTGACAATATCAAAATGACCTTACCATTATCACCCACTCATCCAGCTTAACTCCAAAACTTTCTTACTAAGTTCAGGGACAGATCCTTGGAGGTGACATTTCCGATCATAACTCAAGTGGAGAGCAATTTACTATAGTAGCCACTTCTAGGTGTGGCAAAGCTCCAATAGGTGGCAACAATCATAGCAACTAGAGTGATGATAAGTGCCACTTACCTTGCTAGCATTGTGGTTACACCAGTCATAGGTTTGATCGATGTTAGGAGAAGTTTGAATGACCAACTTGGGCATTGATCACCATTGAAACACTTGGTGATTCAGCTATCTGCACTATACACTCATTCAATGGAGCAATTTGCTGATATTTTTATCTAAAGGTTGGGTATTAATAATTTTGAATCCATATGCAACAAGCTGGACATGATAAATATTTATGCACCAACGTCAGAGAGTGTATCATAGAAATTTAGTGATTTATATATTCTTATGTAAGTGGGTAAATAGATATCCATTTATCTAGGATCTATTCCCATACATATATAGTGTACCCTCTCTCACTAATTAAGGTTGATCTTTGATTTTCTGCCCTGATCACAGCAGTGAACTTAACATAATCAAAAATAAGGAAATACATGAAATAACTTTGGAGTTTGGACAAATGTAGAGAATTTGCTAAGTAGACAATTTACATGAAATAACTTTGGAAACATGTAGATACTAAGTAGGCAAGAACAACTGCATGCAATAATTTGTAAGCACGAACAAGGACCATTTACTTGACTGCATGACAGGCAAGTACAGATCAATCAATTGACTTGATCTACTGTAGGCAAGAACAACTGCAGGCAATAATTTGTAAGCACGAACAAGGACCATTTACTTTGACTGCATGACAGGCAAGTACAGATCAATCAATTGACTTGATCTACTATATAGGACTCAATTAACAACAATACTTACAATAAATGCTTGGCAAACCCAAATATTGATCAGAATGTTAATATCATTAGACTCAATCAATAGAACTTGACACTTACACAACACCCATCACTAAGCAGGTGGCAGCATTAATCTTGTTAACATCAATAAACTCAATCAAAACATGTGAGCACCTTTTTAAATTTTTTTGACAGTCAAGAGTCCCTTGTTAGCTTTTTTTCTCTTTCCACCTCCGCCAATTCCTTTTTTAAGAAAAGGAACACCCAACCCTCAGCTTTCCATCTCCTTCTATGTGAACCCATCATGAATGGGTCACAATGAATAAAGGAGGGTGGTTGGAAGATGGTGAAGGCACTAGACTCAAGAACAGCAAAGGAAATCCTAGATAGGCTTAGAGGTAGTGGCAGATGTCTTGGGTGGGCTTGGAAGCAGGGGTAGAAGTCTTGGATGGAGTTCACAATGCCATCAGATACCTGAAATGGACTTCATGGTGGTGGAGGATGGTCTGGATCATCAACCAAGGTATCTAAAAGAATGTGGCAAGCCCTATTGGTGGCTGGAGAGGGCTTCTATTAGGGTTCCAGTAGCAATAGGCGGGGTTTTCAGTTGCTGGTGGCAGCAAAACAAACCATTGACGATGGTGGCAAGTGCATATCAAACAAGTGGTCAAAATTTCAATTGGAACATATTGATACAATAGAGAGACTCAACTCCTTTCTGTTGAAATCTTGCTGCAACCTTCTTCTCCTTTCTCTCTCCATGTTTCACAAAGTGATTTTCTCTCTCCAATCTTGTTCAAACCCACTTCAATCTTGTTTGGATGGTTAAAGGCCCTCTAACA